>DWNR01001245.1:0-15724 GCA_018250455.1 Polygonus leo
AGTTCTTTTAAGCCGAGTGCTCGAGCCAGAACGAAGACGATACGCATGCGCAGACAGCGTGATTGTCTCACTCGCTCTCTCACAGACACTGTGAGAAAATTTTATTTAATCCTGGCGATCCTGATCAGGAAAATGAGATAAACTTATGAAATTACTGTATTTTAAACGATTCTCGATGAGTGTACTAAGTTTGAATTAAATCTGTCTGTTAAAAGTTGGTCAAAATCGAGTCCAAAGGAGTCAGTTACAAACAAACAAACATACATACAAGTGAAGCTGATATAAGCGTGTTAAAAATTAATGATGAGTATAAATTAATATTATTGACGCTCGATATATTTGTGTTTTAATCTTTGTTTTAGACATGATGCCTGGCCCAAACAAGCGTTACTGATACCTGGTAATGAGGTCATATTTTCTCTGGAGACTGCTTCAGACTACTTGAACGAATACAATAAGCCGAACAAGTGAGTTTTCTCTTTCACAGTATAACAAACTTTGTTATATTATAAATAAAAGCATGAAATAGTAAATATTAAAATGACACTTTGTACTCAGCGAGGAAAGTCGTTTCGGATTCCGCTGCCTGTGCGTGGGCTACGAGGATGCGCCGTTCACGTCGCAGAAGCAAGGGCTGACCACGCTGGAGATGGAGCTGGTGTACGCGGGCGCGGCGTGCGCGTCGCGCCTCCTCGCTCCCGACGTCGAGATACCACCGTTGCAATTTTGTAAGTATTATAACTCGTTTTTGGGTTTGTTTCCGGTCGAAACACACTATGCGGAAAAGTGTGCATGGAAGCACGTAATAATGACGACTCAACGTTGAGGATTCTGTACTGATTTACTATACTTACTACTACTTACTACTATACTAACTGACTTGTTCCACATATGTATATTTTGCTTAGTTCGACGGGAAGGTACCACCACCACCACCTTCATAATCCTCCGAGAAGAAATTCTTGTGTAGCGGTTTGGAGAGGCGTGGTTGCCGGCTATATTTATACATGAAGCGAACATCTTAGTCGTAGTCAGGGTTAGCATCGCATCTGTGATCAAACTTAGGTATGATTTAATTGTATGTGGGGATGATTACTGATGACCATGGGCGGCAGTGACCACTTACCATCAGGTGGATTGTATGCTCGTTTGCTACCTTTATACGATAAAAAGTCATCATAAAGATCGTAAATAAATAAATGATGATCATATTATAAAGGAGAGTGTGATTTGCAACATCTACAATTTTACGTTTCGGAAAGTGGGTTCTACAAAAGGTTTTCTTATCATCGTCCTCAAAGTACGTCATATTTGTTTTATTATCTCTTTTCTTAACCTAAAATCAACGAAGTTCAAAAATTAATTCATTTAATTAAGCTAAAATCAATTAAAAACTGTAGCTTATGTAAAAATTTAAAAAATATAGCTCTAAATTATTATATTTTTATTTGTACCAAAATTAATCCATATTTGTAAATGAATTGTGTGTACCAAATAAATAAAATTTTTGTAAATTAATTCAATACATTTGTGCTTCTATTCTTCTATCGTAAGATATACATCAACACAGTTATTTATTAATATTATAAGAGCGTGACCGGCATTCTCAGTTGCAGGTGTTAAAGGTTCTATTGTATGATCCATAATCTGAATCAGTCATTCCGAATGTATACGAATATTTTTGCTTCCGCCACGGGCCCGACGGTTCCGGTCTATGCGAAGGGGACAGTATGTGTATATTTATACACACACAAGACTTTTGAAAAAAGAATCACTATTTTGGAATTTAGCAAATTAATTACTAAATTTGCAATATTTAACAATAAAATTAAATTAAATTTTACCATTTATATAATTTTCTCATCCAGTTCATGTAGTCAAGTGCAGTGTCTGAAATACAGTGAGTTCTGGTCTCCATTCATGGCTAGAAATTTTATAGCTGAGTTTGATTTCTGTTTTGGGTTCAAATGTTTTGATATTAGTCTTGTATATATCAATTCATATCCTATTTGTAGTAAATCGTATTATTAAGACCTCTCTGTTCGTCTATCTGTCACAATGCTTTGTTTTGGGGTGATACAGTTAAAGGCTCTAAATATATGTATCTTTTTTTAAAACAAATTTATAATTCATAACTACAAGTACAATTTTAGGCCATGGTCTACCGTTCTGGACAAGTGCGAATTGGTAAAATTAATAAACCCTTAAATTTTATTTTAATAATCTTTTAGACATGTATTCCTTCACCGGAATGCGAGTGATAATTAAATTTTAAATATTCATATAATTTTAAAAATCAGAGGTACATCCTGGGTTTCAAACCCGAACTCCGCAAATTATAAGTATGAAACACTAATGGAACCTTGTGTTCGTGCAGCGACCATAATGGACTTGCAAATGACCGCGGCGGGCGTCGGCTGCGGCGAGGCGGAGGCGAGCGAGGAGAGCGACGCGCTGCTGCTGGCGCGCGGCCTCGAGCTGTCCTCGCCGCCCTCCGTGCACCACGTGCTGGACGGGCTGCCCCTCATGCGGTGAGTGCTAGTCTGCTGCTACTGCGACGGTGACGTCTAGACACATGTGCTGCATTAGGTTGGGATAAATCCAGGACCGTCTTTCCTTCCAAACGCCCTACACATTTACAATTATGTGATCTTTTGAATCATGTAAAGACTAATAAACTACTATTTAATAAATATACTTTGATGCATATTCTTTATGTCTCTATCCGGTGCGGGGACAGTGAGCACTTGCTCAAAGAGCAAAATGAAATTATGATTAAATAAAAGTCTTGGTAAAGAGTTAGCCTTATTAAGCACCTGTCGTAGTTTAAATTGTAATATGAAGATTCGAAAAAAGATGATGGTAAAATTAAAGATCTACAATGATTTGAAAGAAAATGGAACAATGCGACATTGAGTCTTGATTACACAGTTACTGTCTGATAGGGGACTGTATTTACTGATGGTCATATCTATTCTTTAATCAAGCGATACCGTGGCTACCTAAAATTTCGTCAGGATATTGCAATTACTTTAGGAAATAAAATAAAGGTCAAGATTCTACGCGCAGTAGTAGAAGTTCACAAGACCTTTGATACCAGCATTGATTCAGCGGCCAAAGTATAAACATTTTTTTCTTATGACAGATAGGCATGACAGACAGGCATTTCTTCGCATTTACTCCGCCGTCGCTGTGTCTAGACGTTATTGTCATACTTTTCTATTTTAATAATATACATTAGTCTTTATTTTAAGTACGAGGGTCGTTCAACCAAACGAAGAAAAAGAAAGATACAAGGCTAAGAAGAAGATACTAATGGCTAATGATATTCGGTGTATTAGGTCTTTATCACCAAAATTGCCGTTAATTGTACAAAACGTTAGTATTTTATTTTTTTATATTTCTGTTAATCATACGTAGGTACCTATGCTATTGTTGCATCTCCGCTAGCGCAGTGGGTTGCCCAGTTTTTAATCATTTATTGTGTTCAAATTGATGAAAACGATTCAAATGTAGCAAGTGATAAAACCAAAACACTAATCAATAATTTATTACAAGTCATTTTAATTTAGACTTTAATGGCTGCCATAAATAAAGGACATATCAAACGGCCTGTATTATAAAATGGCATATACTTGCCAGGAGAAGACTTATATTTTGTTAGTTTTTAACGTCCTTTTAATTCGATACATATATTGTTTCTCCAACTTTTTTAAATCAGGCCTTTAAAGGCCGTTTAAAATAAGCTTTCACAATGCCTCAAGAATAGGCATCTGATTCGGGAATAACCTCGTCATTCAACGAGAACCGTAGTTAACTGAGATGTTTTTCAAATTTTAATACCAATAGGGGATGATAATAATGGATAATAATTTAGATACTCCACAGCAGTTAAAATGGATATTGTAATAATTAAAATGTTCATTCCATGATATTCCGATCCCTTTTCCATGTTTTTATTGCTTTTTTTACAAATAATCATTGAAACCGAAACACAACCTCCCCCGTCACACTACACGAGTTTTACCATCTGGTAACTTTTATTTCAACTCGATGACTCGATTGCATTTATTCTGCAAAGCAAAGCTTTTCACATCTAATTTTTATTTAAAATTAAAACCAATTCGTTATCCTTTTCAACATTGTCCAACAGAGCAGCATCTTTCTGTTTTTCTAAAGATATTGAACGACCCTCGTATATAACTTATAAAAGCACAATATGACACAAGTTATGTGTGGAGTGTTAAAAGAAGAAATCTTGAAAATCTGTGATTTTCGAATGTTTCGGCGAAGCAAGTGCCCAAAGGAGACGAGGACAACAGTGCGTCAGGTGAGGTGTCCGCTTTAAGTAGTCACAACACGTATGTAAAGTTCCAGTGTAGTTGTCGCTATATTAGTCTAATATGCAGAGAGTTCCAGGTTCCAAATAACGAATTTTGATTTCAGTTTCAGTTAATATCGTATTGCGCTTTCAATAAATAATGAATTTAGAGTTGGTGTTACTACGGCCCGTACTTAGATTTTAAAGTAGTTACCCGTTGAACCTATTCCTGTCCAGCGCGTCATTACAATATCGATCTATCGATTTTCTCTGTTTCTATGTTGAAATCAATGCCAGATGTTCCACTTAAGGAGCTATTACATAACGTCTGGTATATTTATAAAAAGAATGATGAAGTTCAACCAATAAATCTTATAATCTATTAATATTTTATAAATGTCTGATTTTTAGTATTTATTTCATTCATACTAATTCTGAAATTCACTTAAAGTTAACTGTAAACGTGTGTGAATTGGGTTTCTGCTCATATTCCTCACACTAGGTGAACACATTGTGAGGTTTGTGCCAAATACACGTACAACCTGAATATAAACTTAGGTTTATCAGTTGGAACCCGTTACATGACGAGCACGTTAGACCAGTATGGTGATCGATAAACTAATCATCATATAAATAACTTGAAAATGTACATTTATTTATTATATTTATTAAGTACAACTTCATTGAAGGGTTATGATTTCATTGGAATAAACAAATATTACACGCAAGAAAAACAAAGGTGGCCCGACCTACAGGTCGCCTTTGTTTATATACATATAAATATATAATATTCGTTATTATGTAGTTATATTTTAGTATTAAATAAAGTTTATTTCGTTATTGTCGTTTATGTTTACATTTTGTTTTATGTCTTTTTTTCACTAAAGTCATAAATCAATTCGGGCCGTTCATAAATTAATTCACACGTTCATAATCTTTTGCTGTTATAGCTAACCTCATTTATAAGAGTCCTCCCACTAGTGAGGGGGTCGGCAATCTTTTCAGTCGGAAGAGTTAAAAATTACAGTTTACAAAATTTCAAAGTTCTTAAAGAGCCATATCAATTTTTCCACCTACCTAGAAAATAAAATAAATAATGCGTCAGTGGCGTAGCATGCCCTAGATGGGCCCCGTATCGAAATTTGTTGACCTTGCAAGGTAACTTGCAAGTTTAATGTTGCCCCGGCCCCTGGGCGGTGGTAGCCATGCCCCTGAAATATGTATATGCGTATGGAACTAAAGAGCCACAGCGCGAGCTGCAGGTTGCCGACCCCTGCCCTAGTGTCATAGAAGAAATTGTTAAAATAGAACAGCAGTTCCGAAACTAATATCATTTCCATGTAAATTATTATAATTGCATTTATACAAATTTAAACATTTATAATAATTAAAAATTTAAAATCCACATCAAATCAAATATCTAGAAATATTTGAAAGATTTCCGTTAACAGATCAACGTTATCGTGACTATCTAAAACTATCGTGTAAATTCCACCCCTTGTCACACTTCGTCACTCCACTCCTCCCTTAACGTGTGATTTAATTTATGTATGGCGTTATACCTAATAGTATTATTGGTAATGGTAAATACACAGTGTTTTGGTAAGTATAAAAATAAACAAAATACGTAATAATAATAAGATTCCTTGAATCTTCTCAGGAATTCATATTCATACGTAGCACCTCGTGAAGTATTCGGACCTGAAAGCATGGCTGCGCTTCATGACGAATGACGAAGTATGGTGGAACTGTTACTACCGCAAATAAAACCCTTTTCTGCCACCCTTCATGTAGCTAGTTCACGATTTTGGCGCAGATTTTACTGGTATAGGTACAGTGAGTTTGAAAACATATGACATTGGTATGCAATACGAGTAAGTATGATATTGTAGGATTTTCCAGGTGGATGGTACGCGCAACAAGTGAAAAACATCATTTTGCGGTATTTTATAGACGAGCAATTACTTATTTATTAAATCACAATAATAATTAAACGAATAAGTATAGTTATATATTAAATTACATTATAATTCGCACATATAAGCCTAAAGTTCATGTCAATGCTTAACATAATTAAATCCGCTGATGCAATAGGTCAAAGTGTGTAATCCAATTGTCACATATTATTGGTGCAAATTGTGTTCTCTGGTATTCAATGGGCGTCTAGGTACACGTGCTAATTACGTACGCTGCTTCGTGATCCGAAACATATCCATCTTTAATTAAGTGACACGTAGACAAACCGGTGGGGAGTCAACTTGGAGTTTACATTTAATAATTCAGCACTGAAATACACAAGTTTGTTTAAACCGTTATCGATTATTTAACTAGATCATAAGATATGTCAGTACATTGAATCATTACAATTTCAAGACATGCTAAGCTGATATTTGTAATATAATACTTATTTATGATTTTCGTATTTGTGTTTCACCACAAAGGTGAGATTATACTATGAACTTTAAAAAACGGTGTTAAATCACACGTAGGAATCACGAGTAGGAATATTAACATAATATTTCTGTACATAAATAAATACCAACGCAACCTATGAATACGTCGTATACACTAATTGCTATATGCAACAACGCAATGTCTTTGTAACAGAGAGGCATTAGCATAAAACATCAGCTCTATTTGCCTGTAAGTATATTACTCATTTGTAGTAATTAAATATTATTCATAATGTACACTATACACATATTACACTAGCAGTACATAATAGTTCTTAATTCGCTGTGCATATTGTTAAGAAAGGGCAGAAAGGAAAGACGATCATCGCATTGCATTGCATTGGGAGGTTATTTTATTGCTGCTAGCAAATTCATTATATTTGTAAAATTATCGATGTTATGGCGGTGATGACGCCATCGAAGCAACGCAATCGCTAATACATGTTATTTTTCAAAAATCCGTGATGTAAAGTATATATCGCTTTAGCTTGCCTCCTAAATATGAACTAGGCGCAAAAAATAATTAAATAAAAATATGATACACAATAAAATAACATAGTTTACTACGGAAAATATCTAAATACGTTATATAAAAGTAAAACGTCTGAAGCATAGCACAGCATACATTCGCTGAGGCAAGGAATAAAACACTTAAAATATTTACAACTTAATTTATTTTGCAAACTTATACATAATAATTTAATGCAACGGTTTATTAACCAGCATAATACTGATAAATGTCATAATTAATGTTGGCACAATTCCGACTGACAATACATTGAGGTAGAGCACTAAACTATCAAAATAACGCTTCTCGTGGAATGTTTGACGCGTTTTAATCGCCGAATAACTGGAATACGTAGATGCCCTTGCGTCTATCATATTGTCACTTGTGAGAACGTTAGAAGAGATCAATATTACATTTAACGCACAGGCTTCGATCATAAATCTGTAGTGAGAAGTTCGGCTCTTTCCACTACTATATGAAACTCTGTCTCTCTGTACGTTTTTCCATCAGGTAGCACTATTTGCAACTTCTTCTTTTTTTCATTTTCTCGTCGTACTATAAAATAAATTGCAATTGCGGCACCAATTATCACTATAAGAATTCCCACTACTACAAATATCCAGAAATTTTGTTTAAACGAGCCACATCTGTTGTCGACAAATGTTGGCAATGAAATATAGTGCTCTTCTAAGGTGTACCAACATGTTATTATACCACCTTGTTCACTGAGTACATCCCGCCACTCCTCGGCCAGCTCGCAAGTGCACGTCATATTAAGATTTAACCCATCTACGCGCAAAGTGACCGATGTCCGATTATGCATCAGAGACGAAGGCGTAAAGTAAGTGACAGTATTGTTATCTATAAGAAGCTCTTGTCTCCCCATCGTTGCAATCACTTCCATTTCAACTGACAGTCCAAAAAATGCTCCTTTACTTACAGAAGTCACTGTATTATTTCTAAAGGTGATTGGGCCTCTAGTGATAATATGGAAGCCGTCACCCTCTAAAGTGTCTATATTATTATTCTCTATTAAAACTCTCTTTGGTGAACTGACAAGAAATGTCAAACTAGACAAATATTTAACGGTGACTCCCTCCATTCGAAACAGATTAGTCACTTCTACGTCCGACAAAAACCTGCTCGGCAACGTTTTCATGACGCCACCTCGCAACAAGAAATTTAAGGTCGTAAACTTCTTGAAGGCTTGTATTTCTATATTATCAAAGACATTGTTTGTAAGCTCCACGTTCTTTACGCCCGTAAGACTCGAGAAGGCAAACGGTTTGAGGGTATTTATTCTGCTGTCACTGATAACTATATCGTTAAATCGTCCTTGTATAGCATGTGAGGCGATTTCGTTGATCGTGCTGTTATTAATTACAAATCTTATACCAGGATTCATGTCGTTATCCCGAGGAAAAGGTGACCACGCCAACGCCCGTTCGTTGATAACTACGTGGCTCACATTCCTAATTTCAATTGACCGTAAATGAATGAGACTTCTCACAGATTCTTGAAGGAAGAAAACACGCGCGCAACCATCTATGATGATACCCGTAGCACTCGAAGGAATTCTGTAGGCTCCATCAGGTCTTAAAGTCACTTCCTGAGAACAAACGTTATTCAATGAAGATACTCTGTAAACATGAGATGTCTTATAGCGTAGCTTTTAATAAATTAGCCGTCGTAAACCCGATACATCGGACACATTGCTATTATACTCAATATTTTTACAATAATCTGGGCGGGCCGATGTCACCATTTTGTTTATTTTATAATTTATTTTTATTATCAGTTTATGCACGTAACGAAGTTATTGCAATGTTTTGCTTGACCACCACTTTTTTATCATTTTTATAGTGTGCAAGGTCTATCTGCTTGTTTAGTTAATAATGATAGCTTTTATTTATGATATTTTCTTGTATATTGTGGTAAATTTTCCCAACAGGAGATATTTTCATATTCTTTATATTACAGGGGTAGCAAAATGTTCATGCATTTCGCTTTTTAATAATATTACTTCGGGTTATATTGGATATTGGAATATACGAATAGAGTTTTAGGTGTTTCAAAGATTCGTTGCCAATCGTGAAGTTTAACTCTAACACAGGTTTATATGGGAGTCTTCCGTGGTGATGGCTTACCTCATAATAAGTAATATAGTAGTTAAAGTAAGTTTAGCTAATATTGCTTCACCATTTGTTAGTTTACAAACACAGAAAGTAGGAGTAGAAAGATTGAAATGTACCTCAAAATCTCGAGTGCAGCTGCAAATGACTCTGGTAAAGGAATCGCAGCGGCACGCTTCATCCTCGCAAATGGTGGGTGTGATGCCTTGCGCCCAGGTGCGCGCGTGCAGCACTGCCAGTATCTGCCACCACGTTGCCCAACGCATGCTATGCCACTTTTGACAATTCACGTCACCATCTCATACGGTTACTCTGCCTATAACAATATACATACTTTAATGATAAAATACTACACTACATACATTAATCATGAAAGAGTATGCTACATTTTATCGTTATCCCAGTCGCGATAAAATAATTATAATGGTTTCTAAGTACAGAATAAGGGTATTGTAGATATTATGAGCATACAAAGAAGAGAATGTACACAACGATTTATCGACTTTCCGTTTAAAACCCCTAATGAGCCATAGAAAAGGATGAAATTAAAAAAAACAGGCTAATAGCTATAAAAAAACATGTTACTGTCAGTTATTGAATTTGATAATTAACTAATTCTGTGTAAGTATACTTTGATCTTACCAAATACAGCAGGATTGGGTGCGTAGTTATAGATATAATAGGTCAATATGAAGTAATATTATTGAAACTTTTTATTTCACTGACTATTTATAGCCGCCGCGGAATCATAACCAATTATAACGTAGAACAATTATTTTTTCGAATAATTACACCGATACGGCTGGTGTTCACGAGGCAGTCATTTATCGATGTGAGTCAGCTCCGTATAGCCCGTTATCGAGGCACCTTATCAGATAGCATAGGTGCTGGTCGGCTTACGTACCGCGGCGAAGAAACGCGCGCGTGTGATTTTAGCAAGGCTATCGGTGTAGATAGCGCGGCTGCCAGATACTGGCGGCGTTGATGACCTCTATTTTTGTTTTTAATTAATTGCCTTTACTTATGCTGACATGGAATTTGAATTCCTCGGCCTCTTCAAATAGATGCCCATGAAAGTATGCACATGTTTATTTTGCTCGGAAAAATGATTCTTTAATGTTGTTTTAAGAATGTATACGTACTACAATATAGCGGCAGTGCATGCAGAAATATGCAAGCATTATTTAAATTATCGCCTACGTTATTTTGGCACATTACTAATTTTCGTAATCAGATCAATTATATTATATTTAACAGTTTATACGGTCAGGTACAATAGTATCGTCTCACGTTATAAGTAATATAGTACTGCCGACCATCATGAATTAGTGCGTCATGCACCACATCCAGATCAGAAGGAGCTCGGTGAATCATACGAACTTGTTCCTCTACCTATCTACAGAACGCGTTACGGCATTTGGAAGTTTGCCCATGAATGGATCTCCTTACTTGTATTTTATAATACCGTGTAAAGGAAATTAAATAATTGCGAAAAATACCAGCAAAGGAATTTTTCATATCAAAACGTTTGATCTGGCGGTTTATTGCTAAGAATGTATGGGTGAACCTACTACGTCGCAATACTCCCAATGGTGCAACGGCTAGCTCACATACCTTCACCTCCGACCGCGCCCTTTAGATGACGGTGATATTTATGTGAACGAGAATGTGTATCAATAAGAGAAGTATACATATCCTGGACGCGTCTGCTGGATTGCTAATTACAACTCGCCTCGAGCTATTTTTGAGTTTTAAAGATGCTATTGGGATTTATGCTCGCGTTTCGAGTGATCGCAGCAGTCGTGGAATTTGCATTATGATTTATTTTTATCGTCTGCTCGTCAATGCTGCTCATGAGTACCCATTTCTGCCCATAAAATAATATATTATTTTGTTTAAGCGAATTACAATAAAATAACAACAAATAAAACAAACAATAAAATAACAATTGCAATTAAATAAACGATCGTACGCTAGTCTATGGAATTCGTGTGTCTATGTCTGCTCATAAAATAATTTATTATTTTGTTAAAGTGGGGTAAGCGAAATTAATTGATATATTACGGTAGGCCTTTCATGTTTTTATTTTGATCTTTCCAATAATACATGTAAAGAACAGCGAACGTTTTGTTCTGTCTTCATTTGGACGGTAACAAATGTAATGTTAAACTATTTTTTATTGGACCTACAAGTGGATTTTTAATATTTCGGCAAAGTTGCAAGGATCCTGGAGTTTTCAGTCCCCTATGAGTAGTATTATATTTTATTTTCGTCTGTCTCTTCAACCGATTTGAGCGAGACTTTCGTGCAAAGTAGAATGTAGCTACATATTATCACAAAGGATTTGAACGGTTTCTTCAAAAATAATACATTTAATTGTCGATGTCCTTAAGTTATTAAATAAAATTAATATAAAGCTTATAAACGGATATCGGAACTAATTGAGATTTACTCAACGATACCTAACCGCAACAAAAACGTGTGGAGATTTAATGCTACGATGCAGATTTATTTTATTACAAAATTTAAGTTTAAATGATTCACACAACATGAATAACTGTATTGAAGTACGTAAACCAGAATTGTGCAGAGAATTTCCGTTTGCAAACGACCGATAAGACGATAAGCATGAAATGAACAAACAACAAGAGATTTAAGCGTTTTATTAATTTCTAATATGAGACGTTAATAAACCATTTATAAACTACTATACAAAAGAAAATGATAGATACCTTTTAGAGGTTCATCCTTTTATCTTATTTTCATATTATGATACTATGAAAAATTTAGGCTGTCGTTGTGAGAATTGGGTAATAGTTTTAAATACCTATTACGTCATGGCTTAGATGCCGGCCACTCAGGTAACTTAGACACGTGCTTTACATCATCTGACTGAAATAAGGTTTATTTTCGTTAAGTAAGGTCATCTAAGGTACATTCGCAAACATAGCTTGATAATAAGACGTAACAAATTATGACAGTGTAGTTTGTAAATAATAATACATATATCTAATAACAGTATTAGTAAAATAATATACAAAAAATTAAACGTACTATGACTTAGATTTATATAAGTACTAGCTGACCTGGCATACGTTGTCATGCCAGTAACTTTCAGTTAGTAATAAATATGACTACATGAATATATTCTAAATTTTAAGTTGGACAAAGTTATATATCTGTGCGAACTTTCATTGAAATCAATCCAGTAGTTTTGGATATTATCGTGGAAAAATATCAAGACTAAGACAAAATATTTATATTTTGGTACCGACGTTCTACATTGTAGAGCCAAAAGTATAATACGTAGAATCTGTGCGCTCCTGCATTGATTTTTGATAAGGATGTTCATATAAGCCGCTCGGTAGGTAGAGATGATTGTTATGCATCACACCGGCGGCTACTTCGTCCAAGTTAAACAACGTCAAACAAGTATTGACTATAACGTTAAGCTCTACTTCCATTCCGCGTGTATAGATATTTAAACGTGGAGCTTTGCTTAACTAATATTTAAAAAACAAAAACTAAATATATTTTTTATCGGAGGCCTTAAACATTGTACCCAGATTTGAACAGGACGACATCATTCAGAGCTGAAAAGGATCTTGCTTTAATTTTGTGGATTCAATTTCTTGAAAGGTCTGAACTATAGTTATTGTAATGGCAAATCAAAACATATAACAGACTTCAAAGGAGAGAGAGATAATTGTATGTAAAGTTTCTCAGTTTGCGAACTGAATTTAATGGTTTGTTAAGTTTATTTCATGAGGTCTCGCCTTCAAGTTGTATTGATCTCATAAAACTTGAATTAAAAAAATTGCACCTTTCGAAACTGTCAAAATGGTATCAAAATATATTTAGTGGAAAATATTGTATATTTAGTGTTCGTTTCAAACTGAATAAATTTATTTGTTTCACTATAGTTACAAACAAATAACTATCCGTGGAGAAGTACCTACACTGGGAAACGGGTATTCAATTTAATTTACGTTTATGTGAAACAGTGACTGTTGTCTATTGTTTAGGCCCAACACAGACGACAGACTATCTGTGACGCACTTTCTACTCTGTGAATATACATCCTATGGAATTATATGCACCTCACATGACATATCTTATATTTTTGTCTTACATCACATAAAATGTGTGTCGACTGTGCCTCATCGTGCACCTCTAATAATCATAAACCTTATTAAACTGCGGAGGATGTGTGCTCGATGTTATCGTCAATAAAACGATTACAATCAAATAATCATGAGGAATGTACTCGTAAGGATGGTATAGTTAATTGGAAACTGATGGAAAAAATGTATTGCCATGATAGCTGGATTATCATCAAATTCTATATTTTTCGGGAAAGGCAATTAATATGTTCGTAGGTGATAGGCATGAATATTTAAGGTTTTCCAAATTTATGTATGCATTGATATTGCAAATCTAGCGCGCAATGTCCCGCTCCAGCCGATAAGCTATTGGAATATAATTAACTAACGCGGAACGTGCACACGAAAGCACGAACTGTAGCTGGTGTTAGTACTCGCCTAGTACTAAGCCAATTATTTACTTCCCAAACAGATCTTATTTCAGCATTGTTCATTTGAAACAATACTTACCTACCTGAGAATAAGTTTCTTAGCGTTATTGGCTATACCTCTGAGGTTTAGTTCTTGTATCTTTCATAAAATACGTTTGAATACAAAAGTAATATTTGACCTCGTAGCAATATTGTTATTTATTACATTTTCAATACAGGTATGGGTACAATTACAATTGATACGCGAGCTTTTGCTGCAGAATTCGTGTAATCCATAATGATTTACTATTTTCCATGTATAATTATATATACTTTTACATAATATTTGATATGGTTCCACAATAGTTATATAGGATAGATCAAAAAAATGTCCTGCACATCTTATCAATGCTGTTTATAAGTAGGTAAAACGCTTTCACAGCGGTGAATGTATATATTGTCGAAAGCACTGATTATCTTAAAGTCAGCTCTTTTATTACACATAGCAATTTAAGTTACAGTTACGCTATCGTTATTCTGACCGCAATGTTTCTTTATAAAATACCTAACGACTTGAGACTGATACAGAATTGTATGATGTCCCAAAAATACATATCGAGGTTTAACGAAGTCAGTGTTATGTATTCTTTGCAAAATAACTGGGCTGTGGTGATGTGCCCTATACAGTTTTCTCTATTTAATTTTTACTTTGACGTGTTTCTAATCAATAAGTAGTTACGTGGTGCTTTGTTGTGCACTTGACTGTGCGACTTCAGTGACGAATCCCAGTTGTGATCATTGAATTAACGTTTAACTCATAGCTTCCCGGAAAGACGTTGATGTTCTCAAGAACATCTTCCATCAGAGAAATCTACTAAATCAAACAAGATGCATCGGTGGAGGTTCTATAATTGTAACTGCTTAATTATAATTTAATTTATTCTACGTATGAAAATAAAACATCGATTCGGTCAACCGCTAAATAACTTTTTAATAATCTTATTGAATAAACAATGAAATCACGATAAGAGCGATTCAATAGAAATAATTTATTTACATTGTTTCTTATGTTTACACTAACCGTCAGTTCCTAAAACTAAACTCGAAGCGGTAACTACGAGAGGGACGTCTCAAATCGCCATGAGGTCGAGTGTCTGTTTGCTCTGTAACAGCACTTATGGGGACCCTCGCTTATAGATGCAAGTAGTGACCACAGCCATGTCTCTATTCGTGTAGATCACGCTATAATAACCTTTATGAAATTGAAATTAGCATCAGATATGCTACATGTTATCTTAAGTGCGTCGGCATGTAGGTGCAATATAAAATGAACTCGTCAAAATGATATCAAACATTACTTTCGTGTTCCCTAATCAGATAGTAGCCGATGTTTCTGTTTCGCTACATAGACTACTATGCTAACATAGTAAATATTGCGAAATGTGGCCGGTACTATTAACCACCTATTTTGCATTTTGTATTACCTTATCGTCACAATTTTGCACAATATAAGCATTTCAATGTCTTATGTTAATATAGAATCATGTCTGCGTGAGTTTTTATTATATTTGTTTTTATTATATTATATTTGTATTTCTTAGTCCTTTGTACGAATGACCAATATGTATAAACTTGAAATACGTTCATATTTTAATAGGTGCCTATGAAAAACGTATATAATACTAGCTGACCCAGCAGACGTTGTTCTGCCATAAAAAAAAATTATAAAAAAATGGGGGTTAATGCTAGAAGGGTGAAAATTTAGGGTCGTATGTATTTTCTAATGCCGCATTATAA
>DWNR01001246.1:0-15722 GCA_018250455.1 Polygonus leo
ATGATTACTGATGTCCATGGGCGGCAGTGGCCACTTACCATCAGGTAGACTGCATGCTCGTTTGCTACCTTTACACACTAAAAAAAAAATATTAAGAGGGTGGAGAGTACCTCCCCAATTCCAATTATAGTAAACAGGTTATAAAGATAGACAACGTTTTTTTTTTTCTTTATGACATTTTATTATAAAAATCAAAACAACGGATTGCACTCCGGGAGTGACGGCAGAAGTGAAAACTTGAAAATTAAAACACCAGGCGCAGGCATATGGCAGGCAGTGTTGTGACGAGAGTTTAACATTTTTTACCAATCACAACGCCGTTAAAGAATTTCACTTCAAAAAATAGATTTGTTTTCTAATTACCGATATCTTTATCCACAATATTAATTAATTATCATTCAATTTATCTTATTATACAATTTATTTATTATATGTGTTGTAATATTGCAAAGATTTTTGTAAAAAATAAATGTTTTCTTTCTTAACAATTTAATCATTTCCAGGGTCACATAGTGCTGGGCCGTGTCGCCGCTTCGTCCCGGCACTGATCTCCCGCACCGCAAGTTTAAGCATTTCTACTTAACATTACATTATAGTTTCAACGACATTACGAGATGAGCATTTAACACTACTTAAAAGCATTTTGTTGACACAAAATGCCTAAGTCTCAACACGGTAGTGTTTCAGACAAATTTCCTTTATATATTTTTTTAACATGAAAGCGTCTCCTTTTAGTGGAGCAGGTGTTTTTATTTGTAAATACTCTGGAATGAGTATTTTACTACATTATTTCTTTATTTATTAATGTCACAAATTGAACGCAACATTAGACTACATAATACACAAATTTAAATAAAAATGGACCGTATCCATTTGGAAAATATTTCAAAATGAAATGATTAATATAAATACTTATTATCGTAGAGGTTAACGAATCGTGATATAGGTATATCAAATTATAAAATACATTGTTATGCGGTTGTTATGAGAAAAAAAAAAACAAAAACAAACATCGACCAAGATGAGAAGTCGTCATTTTGAGAAAATGGCATTTTGTGGTATTGGCATTTTGAAAGAATGTTACGCACTGAACGGATTATTTTAGACCTTTTTCTGTTGTTTTATTTAATAAAAGTCTATAATAATCCCTTATCTTCAATGAAACGAAGTCAACTTACAACACTTAAGTATTTTTTATTATTTAAATCAATAGCTCGGCTTCTATGCTTTGCTGCTATCAGCTAGGAGCAACGCATTGTATTACCATTTCGAAACATCGACATGGCACATGTCAATTTTTATAATATAGATTATAGATAACATTTTAGTATTGGTTCAGTCACATTAGTATTTACCTCTGTGTTATGCAGACTACCTCCTTTATATTTATTAACTAGTTTACTCTGTATTAATAAAATAATATAATATTTCCACAAGTGAAAAAAAAACTTAAGTAATTTTATGTTGTTTAAAATCTTACCTCAGACTTGCAAAGTATTACATTACATATTATATAATTACCAATTCTTGTATTAAAGTTAGAAATTTGCTTCAAGGAGTAATTTTTAGACAAAGCAAGAAATACTAAGCATTTTATCATATTTTTAATCATATTAAATAAATAAATGATGTGTAAAGTGCCTCAAAATATTGCATTTTGGTAATTTCTGCGCTACAAAACAAACATAAAAGTATTCAGAAATATATATTTCATAATTGAACATAACATAATAGAAAGAGAGATTTATATGATAAAAAATCTCTCAGCGAAATACTCATTCATTTTGAAAATATTAGGGCATTTTCAAGGTATAAAACAATTAGTTGGTATCAACAAAACATGCAGTAGTACAGTATCAAACTATGTTCAATTTCCCAAGGATTCAGTATTTTTTTCATCGTGAAAATGAGTGGATATTGATTCTAAATTATTGTTACTATAAAAATATTGAGCACATAAACCAAAACAGTGCTCAAAGTTAGTTCCTAACATGATTGAGTGTGAAAGGAATGGAAATTTAAAATGTTGAAATTCAAGTCAGTATTTCATTAACCAAATTTGTTAAAATTGTTCCTAAATAAGTAAATTTATTTCGTTATTATTTTAAATTAAATTCTTATGGCTTCACTTTGGTTTATTTATACGGATATGGAAAATCCGTATTAAGATTGTAAGCATTTACTAGTGTGATTATAAATTATAAAATAAAAAATATGCCATGTCACAAATTATAGTAAAATTGAAATTGGTTATAAGTATTAATTTAAAATGAGAGATTGAGAGGTTTCCTCTATTTTATAACATGGAACAAAATTTATCACTTTGACTTAAGAATAATTAATAAAGTCAAGAATGGAAAAAAGTAAATATCGAATCCTTTATTTACTATTTCTGATTCGAAATCACCAAAGCGAACTAAGTTTATAATTGTAATTGTTATAATTATAGAACAGGGCCGGATTAGGTAGTCATATTTTTGGGAGGCCCCAAATGGGAGTGAGGGCCCTCAAAAGGGAGCCCACATTTTAATACTTTATTAAAATATATTTCGCATTTAAAGATAAAGAACACATTAATAAATAACGTTTTGTGGTTTACAACAAATAAGATTAGGTTGTGGCCCCGATTTATCTAACCCTAGGCATAACGAAAGTAGTCGCCTTATTTTTATTTATCATTATTGTACCAAACGTTTGTGGTATTTAACGCTTAAAAGCATTTTAAGCCATACATTTTGTAGCTTCGGTGTCGTTAGACGAGGGTTCTACGTTTACGTTCAACGTACGTCGTAAGTACGTGCTACGTGCTTGCTTTTTAGTGAAATTGATGTTTTATACTAAAATCTAATAAATGATATAAAACTGATGTTTTATATCATTTATTAGATTTTAGGAGAAAAGCCCTTTGCACGACCCAAAATGTGTTGGTCATAAATTCACCATAAAGTCAGATCAAACAGTTATATGTTGGCACCAGACCACAGTTTTTTCTATCAAATATTATAATAGCTCTCATAATGTCTTTATAGAATATCCGTGGGATTCAGATGTCTATGGCCTGTAAAAAAATTGTAGTTTGTTTCATAATGTAAAGTTTGAAATAACCGAGTTACATTAGGAAGTTCGTAATACCATAAAGCATTCATCTTTTGTTTTGAAAAAGTCCAAATTAATGTAAATAACGAATTATTTACATTAATTAGGAGATTGGATTTAACACAAGAGTTAAATAAATGTTTTATGGAATTACGAACTTCCTAATGTTTTAACAAGCTTTGCGGTATCGACCAAGATCGGTATCGACCTATCGTAGGAACTTATTTGTACATACACTTATTGACATTTTTCATAAATAATTTTAGATAGATTCTTAATATGAAAGTGATTAGCAAATTGCATTTAAAAGTTTTGAATTCGACTATGACAAAAATACATAAAAATTGTTTCGATTCAACTTATACATAAGCTAAAGTTGTGATACAAATTTACTTAATCATACCAAGTATATTAATTTTCTATATTCTACATATTCCATTTGCAGAAATAACCGCCCAGAATTTACTATGACAACCACTCCCCCTTAATTTAGTATGACTCCCCCCCATTTCAGGCTGTGGCCGCGCCGGGTTACAGGTGAAGAAATTAAGGATAGGTCTTATTTGCATATAAAGACCATCAGTCTCGTAAAAAATATAGATATTAGCTTAGGCTGTCCTGGATATCATGTCCCCTTTATGGGAAATTCATCTTTTATTTTAATATTTATCCTTCATGTTGAAGACAAGTAAACTGGACAATTTGTCTACGCCTTTTCGCGTCCGACACTTTTTTCTAAACAAGTGTGGGTCGCATTTATTATTTTCCTGTATATTTTACGTTTTTTCACTTTACCCGCATTATAATACTTTCTAATTGGGACCACGTATGGGGCATAATATATTTAGCTAACATGTTCACAAAAATCATCTAATATTAGTATTAAATTAATTACTTCAACAAAATCTTTTGTGTTTCAATAACTGAACAAAACTTAGTTGTAAACCTGATATTTATTAATTGAACGTTAGGAACTTAATTTTAGACTTTAAAGGCCTATATAAAAGTTTTTTTACAAATATCTATGTATCAAACTTTGTTAAATAGTATTTGTTTTGTTTTAAACACACAGTAGTGCTGTATGTTAGTTATCTTATTAAATAATATAAAAGTTGTATTAAAATATCAATATTTTGTACATTAAATAAGTATTTTATTAGGACAGAGCTCCAAAATTAGCACTAAATCACCATTTGTATTCATAAAGTTCACGTAATATCTTAATGTGGAAATTAAAGTTAACAGTAACTTATATTTGCACATTTATATAGATAGGCATTAAAAATTGTCAGTAAAATCATAATCGAAAGCAAAAAGAAAGTAGCGATACTTATATTATTACAAGTGAATGCAAGGTAATACCTGAAATAATTATAATTTGGCATATGTCATGATGCATTAAAAATATAATGACGTTGTCAAAGCGTTTATTTTTAGTCGACGTGTGAAAATATTGTAGGTTTTGGGATGCACTATAGTACATTTTTTCTATATAACATTTTAATGGCTATGTATGTACGTTCAGCCAATAACATATGACAAGTACACAAAAATTCATGAAAAGGTTATTTCATTAATTAAAAATACATACAAATAAAAGCATATTTTAATAAAAAATGTGCTAATCGGGAATATATATATAAGAATTATATAATAATTATTAATAAAGCTTAAAAATATCCGTTCGGGTGCTAAGCGGAGTACGTCGAGTGCTTTACTACTCGTATAAAATAGTCGTTATAAATATTTAGGTAGGATAATATTAATTATTAATTAATAATTGTCTTAGATAATAATATGCCCGAGAGATGCGTGAAACAAAGAAATCTTCGTAAAAATGCTTACATTAAAATATTTAGGAAAGTTCATGACATTGACACTTAAAATGGCGCGAAAAATTAAAGTAAGCGCGTAGTTGTACTTCTTTAAAAATATATCCATTGATTAAACTCATTTATGCATCCAAGTATATGAAACGATTGACATTACTGCGACCAATATAAAACTATATTTAATAGAATATCCTTGTTATATTTGTGTGTTTGATGCGTGCTATGTTATGTTACATGGTGTGGTATATGTAGCGATGTATATTTAATATAAATAGATCAAAACTAATACCAAAAATTCATATCATTTGAGATAATGCACATTTAAGTACACTACGTAGACTTATTTATTTTAATCGTTTGCTAATTAATAACTAAACATCCAAAGACGCTTTGTGGATATAATAACCAAATAGGTAGGGTATTAATTTTTGTTTATAATACATTTTATAATAAAAATCCTATGGCTTATAATAATATATAGATTTTTTTTGGAACATTATAAAAGATACAACAAATACACCGCGCAATTTACTCGTGTGGTGGGCACAAAAAGGTGACATGGCACCTTTTGAAGCTCCTTGGTATTAAAAATATCTGTTACTTTGCCTGATATTCATATCTTATGTGCCATCTGTATAAAAGATTATTTTTCCGCTACAATAAACTATACGATATTGCTTTGTTTAGTTATTTTTTATTAGAATACTTGTCGTCTTGTTTAAAGTGTTAAAAGAAATTACAATTTTATTAAATGTCCCTAATAAAGTATTTTATTGTCATTATGGGATTTGTCTTTGTTAAATTTTAATTATGTTTTAAAGTTTATAGATGTTACGTTACATATTGTTTTATTTATACACATAAAACAAATTTTGAACCAAATAATTTCATTTCGTTACGGCATACCAAATATTTTATAATTAAGTTTAGTTTCGCTATATGTTTGGGATACACTTTGTTACTTAGTAATTTTACTAAGACGATCGGTAGTTCTCTTTTCTTGTTTGAGAAAGTAAAAAAAAAATGACGGTGTCGGAATTGGTGTTTGGGCACTAATAATATACGTGGTAGAAGTTATACTTCTTTGGGGCGACTAAAGCCACCATTATGAAATTATACTCTAATTGTATACTGGTATTGTTGTTATAAACACTACGTTTTTTGATAATCTGAACAACCTGATTCTGTCGCTCTCATGTAACGGTATGCGCGCGTATTTTTTTTACCCCCTAGAATTTAACCGCAATCTGAACTGATGATAAATGATGATATATTTCTATCTTTTATCCCCAAAGAAGTATAACTTCTTATTTCTTGGTTGTGTCATTATTAGCAGTAAATAAATATTATTGAATGAGATACCTACCTATCCAGTTTAAAAAAAATGAGATTTTCTTATGATATTTTTGTGCCTTTATGATAGGTATGATGACGTTAAATAAATAAGTAACGTTTAGGTATTAGAGACTTAGATTCAAATTGACTCAATACACTGTAAATTGGTTCTATACCATTCATTTTAAAAAAGAAAACAAAAATAAAGTGAACAAAAATAGACAAGAACAAATTATTGCTTTTTACCTTTAATAGACAATGTTCAATTTAAAATAATCCAATTTTCAAAACTATGTAGTTACCTACGTATTAGAAGCGATGATACGAACAAAAATCGTAGGCTATACGTGGAAGCAATCGCTAATTTCTTTTTTTTTTTTTAATTTAAATTTTGTCAATTCATCAAAATTTTCTTGTTAGCAACTTAGTTACATTTTTAACAATATTGTGTTTATTTTTTAAAAGTTGTATAGCTAAAACACGAGATTCTTAAAAGTACATTAAATTGAAAATGTACAAACCTGTTGATCTCTGCCCCCTTAATTATTTGCATTTTTGACTTATTTAAGTAGGTTCATTTATTTTTTTTATATGAGATTGGTTTTAAATCGTTTGTCTCTGATTCTTGTTAAAAGTAACTGGAGTTGTTGTGATTATAATAACATGCGTTTATTTTGGTTTAAGACTCAAGGGTAATTTGGGTACCTATATATTTGGGTACCTTTAGGGTACAACTTGACGGAGTTGACTGAACTCCTGGACATCTTAATTTTTTTTATTACACTTTAAATTCAGAACACTTAATGTCATCCGTCCTTTTCATGTAAATGATTATTAAATCTTGGGAATTAAACCAAAATCGCTCATTAACTAATGTTGTACAGATTGTTATTTGAAAATTATTAATTATATCCATTATATTGAAATGGATTACATTATGTAACTTTGTGTATGTTACACATACCTCTCTTTAGCGACTTATAAAGAACTCGATGATATTATTAAAAGTAGGATGATAAAGTCGAATATCCATGCATCATGCAACTGAGTCTAGCTATTCTAACTGCACCCCAAATACCGTACAGCAAATAAATTATTTAGTTTGTCCCATATCCCGTCAATGAACTTAAATGATTTTTTGTGGGATTACCAAATTTAAATTCAAAGGCTTCGAACATTTTTGTGGCCTTTATTACCGAACCAATAAAAACAAATAAACAAGTTTATTGCGAATTTTGTATGGTAATATATTTTATTAAAACATGACGTGTCTTCCTACTTTAATAATAATGATAGAAAGCTATCACATAAGTACATTAAAGTACATTATTTACATTGGCCCTATTCAATCTGTTGCAATTAAGAATATCGAAATCAAGATAAGTATCTAAAAGAGAGGCAGGTTGTAATTTTGTTTAACATTTGCGAAGAAAATTGTATTTTGTTTGTAACTATAAGCCGTGTTCCAACAATTAATTAATTATTTATGACATTCCCTGATCGACATTGATTTAAATTATACTAAAGATTCGTCATTGATTTTATAATAATAAATTTAATAATAGCATAGTAATTAGCACTTGGTGCTTACATAATTATCCGTTTTCCTTATGTTAATGTTGTTGTAATTTGGGTCTAATTTTAAATGTGGTTGTACAGTTGTGTAGTGTAGCGTGTTTGGTCCAAAATGTATGAGTGGGCTTTATTTTGCACAATATGTATTACGTATATTTTGTATGCGACTAGAACGATGAATGGTAATAAAAGCATTACACCAAATTTTTCTTCTTATTATTCAAAAAATATTAATCATATATACATCATAATAATAAGTTACTTAATTTGATTTAATATTTTCAGTTCGATACAAAACAACCGTACGTTTATGTATCAAGTTACCAAATATGAATGTAACTGTAGCCGCTTATCCGTAGTATTATATGTGCTACAGGCCACCATTATACTTAACAAGATAAATTCTAATTCAATTAAACCGCCTGCACTGTACTCGTAACATTATACAGAAGTTAAACTCTAAAAAGATTAGATACTACATAGTATCTATATAATCATAGATATAGTTTTATAATCTGTTACGTCAGGGTTAAATATATTTTTATTACATCTGTGCGCATACCGCCCACCGGCCCCCGCCGCCGTCACCCATCCGTCACTTTACCAGTCACCAGTCAAGTCAAATCGGGCTCGGTGTATAGAAACTCAGTTTGTTGAATTTATTTCTAGTGTATTAAACATTAAGGACAGTGTTGAATAACTAGTTCCTAGTGGTGGCCGTTGAGATGCTGCGGACGGTGTTAGACACGTTTTGGACTGAAAATGTGTGGTTGCCGCCTAACACAACGTGGGACGACATAGCGCCAGCGCCCGAAAAAGCCGTCATTTATACAGACCACCGGCACGTTTTTATACCAATACCGTTAGCATTCGTATTCATAACGCTACGGTATCTATTAGAAAAGTGAGTACATAACCTGAAATTTTATTATTTCATAGGCGTAACCATCGTTTCCTTTCCTATAAGATCGGGGCGTTCACATACATTTGCCGATTTATCGCTGGCCTTACTCGAGCCATTAAAATTCATGGGTACATAATTATATTTGTTCATTTTAAACGATTAGTGGGTGTTATCATTTTATTACTGTGTGAAAGGAAAAAACATTTAAAACATTCTAGTAATTTGAATATTGTTATTATGTTACAAAAATAGATTTCGCGTCAGTTGTTACGGACCTGCTACATTAAAATGAATAAATTTGCAATACCTAGTAGAATTGAATATATAAATAACAGACAAATTTGAATAATTATAATGATATGTCTATTACCGAAAAATACTTAGTGTGCGAAAATTTAAATGAGTGAAAAATTGCCTTCTTATTTATTTAGATTAATTTTTTTACTTTGGTTTTAAAGTATATTAAGTACTGCATAATATTAAATTTAAATGTAATCTTATTAACATTTTCCAATAAAAAAATATAACAGACAAGAGAGACTAGTAAATGTTAAGAGAGTAACAATAACCAATCTTTAAAGTGCCAGTATTTATATTATTATAAGTACCTAACAAACTCAATCACTCTTTTATCAATAACCTCAGATACAAAGTCATACCTAAGGTCAGTTACAGATGCATTGCTACTGTTAAATACTTTGTATTTGTCTATTTTTTTATATCAAGATGTCCTTCATGAAGGATTGTGAGGATAATGGTGGGACCTCCTCTCTCCAAATACAAAACTTCTTCCACCTGGCAAACCTACTATCTCCCTAGGTTCTTAAAATTATTATTTACTTCTATGCTTCATAAAATATCCAGACATTTTGAAATATATGGGGTTGCGCAGATAACTATGTTTATTTATTCCTTTTTTATATTAGCTCAGATAATTTATCTTAACATAGCGATGAGATAAGATGGGCCATCTGAAGGAAAGTGGTTGTTGATGATTATGGACATTTGCATTACTAGAGACATTGCCAATGCTTTGGAAAAGGGCTATTTTCGAAGCTTTATTGTATTCTACTGAAAGCATACTTGAAATTAATTGATTTTATGTACATTTAATACTTTGTTACCTATATTAGTACAAATTGTGACACACAATATTATCAGATTGATTTACTGGAATCATGAAATATTAGTCACTCGTCTTATAAAAGATTATTTCAACAACATTATGATGAGGAAGTTCAATTAGGTACACTTATCTTAATCTACTTAGTGATGATAATAGATATATAAACAAAAAATTGACAAAAGTAACTAAAAACTATATGGCTAATTGCTTTTTATTGAAAGATTACCTAAATTTAATTGCACGAGTTTTGTATATTGGGCCTACCCTATATCCTATTTGTGGTATAATTGATTTAGTGTAGGAGTATATAGAACTAACAAAAAATAATATATTTTTCTTATTTCCTTCCTTTGACATTTAAATATTCATAACTAGTTGTAGCCTGCGCGCTTTGCTATGCCACCATCTAAAATAAACTGTCGAAAATTGAGCGTACCTACTTATAAACCGGAGTGGGCTCATGCACAACAACTTCGCTAAATATCATCACATGATCAAATGCATAGTTTACGATTCTATAAAGGACATACACACAAATATTTATTTTTATATGTTAAGATTGCAAGCCTTCCCTGATGTCATTATTATAATTAATTGAGAACATGTTTGCATGTATGTACACCAGTCACAGTAGTTTTAAAGTGTTATTATATTGTTCATTATCGTTGGATTGGTTATTTATCGGTTGGTTGGTATTGTTGGCAAAAATGGAAATAGGTTCTTAATGTACTGATATAATATGTAAACACACCAAACAACTACATAGCAAATCGCCAGTTAAAAACAGTGTTGGGAGGCAAGGGAAACATAGAAGTTATGGGAAAAGGCAAAAAATGGAGGAGGCTGTCTACCAAAAATAAATACAGTTTAATTAAATAATTAATAAAATTAATTAAACACTGTAATGTATATTGTTTTTAATAATTACTAGGTGACCCCACAAATATTGTTCGGCCATTTGGGACAATTCACACAATATTTTTAAAAATTGTATGCTATGTTTTGTTCTGATGTATAAGCTATATTATTGTAAAGTATCATTAAATTCCATTCAGTAGTTTTCATGTGAAAAAGTTACAAACATCCATACTTACAAACTTTCGCGTTTATAATATTAGTACGATTATTAATATTGATTTAAATACACAAACAGTCAGTACATTGGCAGACCTCAAAGATCAGAAGAACAGATGCAATAAGGTCTTTATCACTTTATCAATTAATTACTCGTGTCATAATTTTTATACACAAAAGTATAACATTATTGTGATAATATATTACTATGTTAAGATAGTATCACCATAATAAGTAATGCAATATTTGAAAGATAATCTGAATTGTGTATTATTTCAAAAAAGATAATGATCAGAAATTACTTGTAATGGTTAATCAATAATTATAAGAAATTCTGAGTTAAATTTGACTGTGAAATGTAAAGTAAACCAATACTTTTGCAGTTGCTTTGATTTGCAAGTATTTCATACGAATTTTATCTCCAAACCAGATATCATACAATATGAATAATCTAATCATACAAAAATTTAAACAGCTGCAGAAAAAATGATCAGAATTTTTGTGCATCAGAAAATTTGTTGTTCTTTTTACACTATTTTCGGGAGTTTTTTTCGGCCGGCCTTTTGCTTCCGGTCTATTTAAGCCTTTAAGAGGAGTTCAAAGCCGATGAATAGATTAATTATTTTAATAACTATGATAGACAGTGACAATTATCAGTAATAAATATTTTTTTTTAAATTTGAATTATTCAAGCTAGTAATTATTTAGTTCGAGATGTATATCTGGGATTTGAACACTAGACCTAATGTAATGAAAGTAAAATTCATATAAGTTTTCTTAACTTTGTGAAACATCCTTGCATAGGCATCTGCAAAAAAAAGAAACAAACTGTTACCTATAAGCATTTTGTATTTTGGTTGGATAGGTGTGGCAACCACTGCTTGTCAGTGTCTTTACTCTTATAAAATTAAACTGGTGTGGTCGCCACTACACCACACCTATCAGCCCCGAATATGTCCATCATTTGTGCTCCCCAAGAATTTTGATACAAAGTCCCCCTACAAGGTATGCTGCAACACTGCCTCAGAAGTAGCATTTTGAATATGACTAACATAGGTACTTACAATGAGTAACTTACTATCTCTATGTATTAATAGGACTGACTCATCTTCTCTCTGGCCAACTGTCCTTAATCTCATGTTACAAATACTAACGAACATTGACAAAAATTGATTTTGTTGACCTTCAGTACAAATCTCCTTGTACAGTCATGTCCGGGGTGTGTCATAAATGTCACGTATGGCAGTAGTCATTATCCGTCAGATGACTGAATATTAGGTACTTTATAATAATAAAAAATGTCATATCATTTTGCAATATTTAACATTGTCTGTTACAAAATACATATATAAAATATAAAATCTTTACATATAAATAAAATTTGTATCTGTTTTGTCTTGTGTCTGTTTGTATTTTAAATATAACCGCAATTTTTTTTTCTTTTTTAAACGGTAATAAGTTAGCGCTTGACTACAATCCCACCAGATGGTAAGTAGCGATGTAGTCTACGGTGGTAAAGCGCACTAACTAAACGCATATGTATGTATACATGGTACATATACCAAAATAACATTTTTTACA
The DNA here is from genome assembly GCA_018250455.1 of Polygonus leo. NCBI lineage: Eukaryota > Metazoa > Arthropoda > Insecta > Lepidoptera > Hesperiidae > Polygonus > Polygonus leo. The sequence goes on from DWNR01001246.1 coordinate 12,524, forward strand.
ATTTTTGTCCGTCTGTCTGTCTGTTTGTTCCGGCTAATCTCTGGAATGGCTAAACCGATTTTGACGGGACTTTCACTGGCAGATAGCTGATGAAATAAGGAGTAACTTAGGCTACTTTTATTTCAGAATTATATAATATAATATGAACGCGGACCGAATCCCACGTGGGCGGAGCCGCGGGCACAACTAGTAAAATATAAAATTACATATAAAAATTGAACTGTCTATGAACTATGAACAGTCAGACTACATTCTTAATTAATAGGTTTCTACAGTCTTAATTAAATGGTGCTACATTTGAATTCGAAACTCTAAAAAGAACACAGCACCAGAGAGTATATGAAAGAATGCATAAATAATATGTTTTTATGATAAATGATAAAGCAACATTCACTTTAAGTGATTTGCTGACTTCTGAGCTCCAGACACGTGATAACAGATGACATTCTTATCTCTGAGTAAACAATGTTTCTACATGCATGAACACGTGCTATAACAGTAAGGAAGGTGTGTCAGTCTGTACCAATATGCTTAACTGTTACGGGTGCCTTAATTTTATGTTACTTTTAAATTATATTCATCTAAAAGTCACAGCGCGATCAAAAAAATTCAGTTTAATAAAGTTGGTCTGTTCTGTAAAGTTAAATCTATACATACAACAGTAAAATTCGTGTGTCTGTACATTGAATATATTTACGAACTAATTGGGGGCGATGTCAAAGTAGTATTAGAACACTTTTCAATATTTTTTGTCTGTTTGTTTGTCTGTTTGTCCAGGCTAATCTCCGAAACTACTGGACGGCTTCGATTGAAACTTTTTTTGGTGTATAGATACTAAGCCTGGTCAACATTTAGAACACTTTACTGCGGGAAACTCAAACAAACGGGAAATATTTTATATGGCATAACAACGTTAGCCAGTTCAGCTAGTAAATAATAAAATAAATGGCCGCTACTTGTTTGTCGAATCAACAAATATGTTGATACATATCTATCTTTTTTAACCTACCAAAGTGGTGATTTTTTTACAAATTCAACGCTATCTTCAAAATCGACGATTGAATCAGGTGAAACGCTTTCGGTTCCGCAAGGGGGACGTCGACCCTTGCGGACCGAAATCACAGCGTCGCCAGCGTCGTCCCCTTCGCCGCAGCCGCCCCGCAGGACGACTAAGACCCCTAGATGGGTGTCGTCCTCAGAAGAGGAAGAGCGGCCGGCGAAGTGGGCGGCGATTGAAGAAGCCTCGTCGGAGGAAGAGGAGGAAGCCAAGGAGATGGGTGTCGCCGGTAAGACAACAGTCCGTCGTACCCCCCCCCGCTCCCCATCCCCGATGTCGTCGCCCATAATGGGCATCCCCGCTGAGGTTGACCTCGACTCAACCTCGTATGCTATATTAGCATCGAGGTCGTCGCAGGGCTCCCCGGCGGGGGTCCAATCCTATAGTCCCGACCCCCTCGTCGTAAACGTTACTAGGTCGGTCGTCACGGCTGGTGAGCCTTGTTCTCATCGAACTGCGGTAGTGGCGTCTCCAGCGCCTACCCGCGCCTCACCTCCCCCCTATACACCACGCGCGGTGCACGCAAATGCGGTACCGGGCCCATCCAATGGTGGGCTTACGCAGGTTCCCCCTCGCAGCGAGCGTCAAGGATTTCCTCCTATAGTGGTGGAACGGATGCCCAACTGGGTCGAGCACTTTGCGGCGCTCGCCTCAGAATTGGGCCGTGCGCCAAACGCACGTCCCTACGGTCGGGGAATCCGATTCATCCCCCAATCCCCCGAGGAGCACAGGGTGGTCGAAGGCTACCTGACAGCTATCTCGGAAGTCGAGCCGGACCTCTCGTGGTATGGATATTCCCCGCGCGAAAACCGCCCCACGAAAGTGGCTGTGCGGGGTTTGCCGGGAACTACCAACCCGGAGAGGGTCCGGGAAGCGCTGGTGGCCTTGGGCTTCCCTGTGCGCTTCGTAACGCACATCCCACCTCGACGGAAGCGTCCCGGCTGCGTGTTCCATGTGCAGCTGGACCGGATGGGGCTGGAGGAGCTCGGTCGCCTTTATGGGGTGAACGAGTTGCTCCACATGCCTGGGGTGGTTGTCGAGGGGTGGACGGGCCGAAGCGGCGTGGCTCAATGCCATCGCTGCCAAGGTTTCGGCCACTCATCGCACAACTGCCACAGACGGCTCCGATGCGTCCGGTGTGCGCAGGAACACACTGCCCGGGACTGCAACCATCCCCGGGACTCTTTGCCTGTCTGTGCCAATTGCCAGGGGCCCCATACCGCCAATGATCGGCGGTGCAAGGCCCTTAGGAAGGTGGCCAGGGCAAAGAAAGTCGCGATTCCGCCTCCGATCCCGACTTCGCGCCATGAAAGGCGCACTAAGTCCCAACCTACCCCCGCGCCTTCAGCCGAGGGTAGGAGTAAAAAACGTAGGGTGCGGATAGTGGAGGAGCACAACCCCGCGACCGACGCATCTCCGAAGGCTCAAATCCGGTCTCCTACGTCTGCAGGGCGTAAAGCTCATAACAGGCGTAGGAGCCAGATTAATAAACAAAAAAGGGCGGCACGGCGAGTACCCCTCGCCGAGTCGACCCCCCAAACGTTAGAGCCACCAACCACCCAGGAGACGCGTTCGGCCGCGAAGGTGTTGGCCCCCACGCCAGTGGCTAAACCGGAGCGACCCAAAGCCTTAGTGCCGAAGGCCGCCCCGGCAAAGCGACCGGTCAAACCCGCCCCCCACCCCACCCCCGCCCAACTCCCAGTCCAATCTGACGTAGTTGCTGCGAGTACTAGCAAGAGGGTTTCGAAGCAGGTAGAACGAGTGGCGGCCCGTAAGGACCTTCCCACTGTCCACCCCCGACCCCTTGCCCCCCAGCCAGTTCGGCCACTTCAGGCTTTGGGACTGGACGCCCCCGCAGACGTGCTGGTCACGGCCTTTTCGGCGATCTGCGAGGTGGTAGCCCGGGACCCTGCCGTGAAAGAGGCCCTACTCGGCATTCTTCTGCCCCTCTTTGGAGGTCGGAGCGACACCTTTCATGGTGATCAACCCGACCCCTGAGGGGTAAGTTACCCCCGGTAGGCTGTACTACCATTTCTGACCTCGGTCTTGAATCACCGTGTTGTATACACAAACCTCCTCTCAGTCTCTCATGGTGTTTTTCGTAATCTCCCTCGGCTGGGTGCCTCCCCAAGGGGTAGTAAC
>DWNR01001247.1:0-15718 GCA_018250455.1 Polygonus leo
TACCCCTCCTTTTAGGGGTTGAATTTTTATGGCCTAAAACACGGCCGGGGATCGTCTCGACAGATTAGTCAAGTTGGGGTATCAAAATCCGTTAAGCCGTTTTTACGTGATTCGCGGTCAAATAAACAGACAAACAGACAAAAATTGTCTGTTTGTCTGTTTTTTGAATATCTTCCATGTACAGACTTTTGACCCTCTTTAGCTTTATTATATGTATAGAAGATGATAGATAAAATTCGTAGGTTTCCTGTTACCCGGAGATGTACCATGTTATCATTATAATCCTCCATAGAACAATTCTTCGGTGGGAGAGGAAGAACTAACGGCCATATGTAGTCAAATCAGCTTAAAAACGTTTTTGCGTATGTAGTGGTGTATATCCTTACAGTGAGTAAAACCGAAATGACCCAGTTTGCGAAGTCACGAAGTGTACGTGAACCGAATGGAAGTATCGTCAGACGCGACATGTCATGCCATTTCGTTTTTAAATTTTTTCTCGCGTATTATTTCACTTATCAAAAATTTAAATCCATAACTTTAGAGGGATGGAGATGTTTTTGTCTACATGCTGTTAAAGAGGAAAATTTATTTAAAGGTATTAATTTAAGGGGATGAAGCTTTGATGAAGCATAAACAAGCATGACTTTGAAATGTTCGTACTTAATTAAATTCATGATACAAAATTATGATTATTTAAAACCTAGTAGTACCTACGTATTAAAAATTATACATAAATGTTATTTGTTTATTATCGGCTAACCCTATTACACTATACACTATAACACACACACACATACACAAGCGCAAAAACGTCTTCAAGCTGATTTAACTGTACACGAGGCGATGTTAGTTCTCAGGGAACAACGTTTTTGTAGCCATAATCTCTATCAGTTATAAGTAACAATTTTGTTTTTTATGCTCATTGAATCTATCCAATACATTATGAGTGTTGCCATGTTAAAAAAAAAACAATTTACCTTTGCAGACAAAGCCCTATCACTGCCAAACAGAAACGTTTACTCCGCGGGGGCGTCGCCCGCGCAGTCCGGGGATGAATCTAGGACTTCTAGAAGGTACGTACATACTTTAGAATTTAGATTAAAGATAGAGATGGAAGAATTAGCTTACTCAGAAGTTTTAAAATTTAAAGTTTTTTCCACATCAATACAAGATATAGGTTGAAGAATTTTTGTTCAAAAATGAAAATGTTTAACTTATAATAATTTTAAGTCTGGCTGATTGACATTTTCTAAATATAAACATAAATATAAAAAGAAATAGTTATCTGTTTTTTGAAGTTATACTTCTTTTGGCGTGTCCACAGATGTGCGAAATTTCTTTTAAGATTTCGTATTTGTATATATATTTTGAGATAATAGTTATATCAGTGTAAAATAAAGTATAGGGTATTGATATATCATTGGTGTTAGACCTCTTTCTCATATATCTACTGTATAGTGTTTCGACTTTGGGTGTGGTGACGTTTTCTATTACAAATACAAAACCTGGGAAGATCTTCCTTGTTGTATCGTATCGTATTGAAGCAACTTCGCAAAAAGCCTCTCATGATGTTGATTCTGGATTGAATAGCTTATAAAACCACGAAAATCAAGAAAAATGTATTTTGTTATAAGTCATAGAAAGAAAAAAACATATTTAAGGTGCTAAGACGGATTTTGGTCCTAGAATATCTTTTATTACGAACAAAATGTGCTATTGCCATCAGATTACTCGAAAATACTGTTATACATGCTTCGACTTTAAAAGAGTTATCTAAACACATCTCTGGAAGATCCCCAAATGCTGGTCGACAGTGTGAAAATGTGTATACAACAGAAGTCCAAGACAGAACTTCAATATGTGTACAGTATTATATATTTTGTAACAGAGGCCTATGTTACTTTAAAGTAGCAACACTGCAACTCATAATAATATTCAATGACGATATATATTTATGGTCTAAATTTATGGTCTGTGGTTTGAAAAACTGTAAAAAATTAAAAAGTATAAAAGACCAAGACTGTTGTATAGTAGAATATAAAAACTATGATACAGAAGTGTTAGTTCTTAAGCAAATTTAAAAAGATGTAAAATGACGCTTCGCAGTTTTACCAATTGGCTACACTAAAAATTAATTGAGCATGGCAAGACTGCATTATATTTACATCTAATTTCTAACAATAAAACAAATTACAGTAGTACAGATACAATAATAAGCAATTTAACGCTAATTAATTTAATTGTTTTCCAAGCTTCAAGACAAGCACTTGATTGAATGTAAAGATACAAGCACATTAGATAATCATTATTTTATTGAAATATTACTATTACTATAGGTGATGTCAATTTCGCACTTCTCCTTGATATGAAAGACGTCGTTTAAATTGAGACTATTTAGTCTTTCCTCGCTTATAACAAAAATAATGCCGTCTTGCTACGCTAAAAATGAACGCGTCTGATTATTATAGATTTAGGCAGGTAACACCAGCACTAATTGTGAATTTTCTCTCTTTTTTCATCTGTCAACACTCACTCGCTGGGGGTAATCGCACTCTGCAATCTGGTAACATCGGAACTTCAAACTAATTGTTCTATTTTTTTTTTTTCAAATATTTTAATGCATGCATTTTTGCTTTTTCATTCGTCCCGCTTTGACTCTTTGCTTTTCATGATTTTGATTTTTGTGCACATTTATCTTTACTATTACTTAAAATAAAAACATATTTTCCTATTGTTTTTATTAATTTACACAATCTCTAAATATTATTCTTTTTTTATTAAACGGTATTTGGAATACCTATTACTTTTTCTTTCTTCAATTTTTTTCCAAATTTGATTCCTTTTGAATGAATATTTTTTGTAAACCTTTTGTTATTGAACCGAATCTCCTAAATATTCTGCTAATATTCCAAATATAACCCAACCTAACCTATCGTATAACCCAATCTATCCCATAATTGTACATAAAACCAACAATCCAATCTCAACCCTTTAAAAATTACCCAAACAACCCATCCCAACCCATCAACGGCAACCAAACATTAACCCAAAAGGTCCTCTCTCAGCGAGGTATCCGGGTTCAGTACAGCATCAGCGAGGACCTTCATCCACGAGGCGTCCACGCTGGTGCTGGAGACCATCGAGGCGGGCATCAAGAAGCACTACCTGGTGCCGCTCACCGTGGCGCAGCGCTCGCGCTGGCGGCGGAAGGGCGTCAAACTGCACATTTATAATGAGCATACGTTCATTGCTAAACATCTTAGCGGGTATGTTGTATTTCTGTTTTATTCTTATGAAGTGTGTTTTTGTATATTTTTAAACCACGAAATCTTCATGTACTTGTAGATTTGTATAAAATGTTATGCCAGATAACTGAGTAATCAAAGGAGTGTATAGTTGTATACCTGATAGTAAGTAGTAGTCCATTGACATCTGTAATTGAAATTGTACTTGAGATCTAGCGAGATGCATGACTAGCGACGCATTTACAAATTATTTTTTGGATGGAAAATGTTGCTGTTTATGTATTAGATCACGCTCGTAAAGGAGGTTCTGCCCAATTTTCATCATAGATGTCAATTCATCAACTGGGGCAGTAGACCTCCTGAAATTCAGGTAAGGTAAATTCAGGGAATCCAGGTAAAGAAGGATCCCTAGCCTGGAAGATCTACAGACCCATAACTCACAGAGAATGGGATGACTTATGTAAACAAATGCTAGTTGTTTGTAATTTAGGTGTCTCTCGGTACTCGTAATTCAAACAGTTAGTGTAGCCTAACCTTAACATTAATAATCTGTGCAACAGTGGCACAGTATGCGAGGTGTGCAACAAAACGGTAGCGCGGCGGCTCGGCAAGCAGGGGTACGAGTGCCGCGACTGCCAGATGAAGTGCCACAAGCACTGCCACGTCAAGGTGCCGTCCACCTGCCCGCGCTCCACCGTGCAGAATATGGAGCTGTGAGTATTTGGTTTGGGAATTACAAAAAAAAATATGGCTGTATAGTGCTGGTGATCTTTGCCGAGACGAACTGGTTGAATATTTGATGATATTTGTTGAATTAAAAAAAATGGCAGAATAAGATTGGTTACCTTTGCAGAGTTTTATAAAATTGGCAGAATAGTGTTGATGATCTTTGCACAGTGTGTAAAAATTGGCTGAATAGAAATGATGAGTTTTGACAACATAAATGGCAGAATTATTTTAATCATCTTTGCTCAGTCCAAAATTGCCTGAAAAGAATTTGTGATCATTGGCGTAAAATGATTGGCTGAATAAAATAAAATTAAATTGAAATTAAAAAAAAAACAAAAGTCTGGCAAATGTTTCATAAATTACTAGGTACGTAAAGCAAAGAAAATCTTTGCCAAGTATTTTGGATGTTTTTACCAAATTCTATAGTAATTTTAACTTCTTGTCTGTAAATAGGCATATAGATTAAGCTAATATAGTTAAGTCATTATGATTATGTCATTGCGACTTACATATTTTAAATATTTAAGAAAGAACTATATTAATATAGTTGAAGGTTAATGATTTTACATTTATCTTCAATAATAGCATAATTGTTCTGTAGAAATTGACAATTGAATATCCCACTATAAACCACAAAATCAATGGAAACTTCATTTATTTCCCGCCAATAAATCTGTCAACTTTTTTTATATGTCATCATTATTAGGAACCTTGAATTAAATTATTATTCCGTTAGGGCATATTTTATAACCATGTATAATATAAACTTTAGGAATAATTATTTTGCTATTAGACTACAAGGAAGTGAACAGTTCCCGTACGAGGTACTCCGCTCGTTCTAGATGTAGAAATGCGCTTAAATTCATACAATGTTAACCAAATTATCTAATCATTATATTATTGGTAAGTGGTGTTTGTACATTTACATTACTTCGTACATTTTCAAATCTCAAAGATAAAATAAATTTAAGGCAGATTGTCGGGCAATATGTTTGACAAAACATACGTAGATTGTCAGTTAAAATAATTTAGGAGGTGTTTTCTTGTAATAGTGTCACTGGCCACTTTTTATGAAAAAAGTAAGATTTTTTATAATAAAAAAGTAAACCCGAATGTCTGGCTTTTTACGGGTTTTCATAATCTGTTCGATAATTTTTAATCTACAGCACAAGCAACACATATTAAACTATTTTTTAATTATTGAATATTTCTTTAAATATCTGTTAGATATTCTGGAATAAATAATTTAGTGTATTTTTAAATATTGGTCTTGAGATCCCGACCCCCAACACACGAATCTATGCATTATGGCAAATATTTTGCTCGAATAAAACACTTCCATTTCTAAATTAGTACCTACATCCATGCTTGCAGGACGTAGAATACATATACTAATGCAATTTCATTAGATAGCAGTATATCTATCTTTTTCTTCTACAATTCATATCGATTTGTAAAGAAAAAGATCTAGATTTTGCGAGATTTTTGCCGCGTGTTGAAATTGTACGCACACTTTTTTGATCTGGCAATAATGAACATAAATAAAAAAATGTTGCTACATATTAAAATTAATTTTCATGCCAGAAATCTCGTAAACTTACATAACGTATAATCATTTCTGCTATATAGCTTATATGTAATTATTTTTTTTACGCTGCCAAGGTCCCATTCCCATAGCTTTGGAAATGGAAGGTACTTATGTAGTTTCTTATATTTTTACACTTTTAGCGATATAAAACTGGACGCAGGTTGTAAATTATCAATTCTAGAAATATGTTGCCAATATACGATAAATTAAATCAGTTTAAAATGTTTTAAACCATTAGATTATTAATTAAATCAACCTTTTCTTATGTCCATACATTTAGGATTAATCTAATTAACTATTTTATTATAACTTTCAACTTTCAACAAAATATCATACTTTCGCATTTTTTCTGATAAAATCCACAGAAAAAAAAAAAATAAAATGGTTTAACTTTATTAAATTCTTCTAACACTGCGTCCAGTTAAATTCATTTATTACACATATACAACAAACACAATTGATTTTAATCAAATTTAAATCCAATTGAACTTACATAGATTGTGATTTAATTACATAAATATCACTTTCATTAGATATTATATAAAATATTAAAAAAAATTCGCCAATTACCAATTACATATTCAGCATTATTAATACTACTTAAGTCCTATAAATTAATCTGTTTTAGTCATGTTCCCTAGCTTGAACTTTATTAATTAGTTTAAATCGTTAAAAAAGATTTTATTGTCATTTTAATTAGAAATTAAATTTTGTTATTTTTTTCTCATATACTTATATATTTTTATATCGAATCATGTAGTTGTTAGTTGGTATATTTTTATTGATGTAATAATGAATATACAAAAACAAAAATATAAAAAATAGTACTTAGCATTATTAGCGACATTTAGAAAATTCTCGAAAACATTAAGCATAATTTTATTATTCAATGCAAATCTATCTTGCTAATAGAAATACTCAGTAGTTAGTTATTTAGTGTAGAACTATTAAAAGCACTGCATCTCTTAGTATTTTTACACGCAAACACAATGTATAGCTTAAATTAGTCGTCACTATATTTAGTATATGTAGAATTATAGTATAGTATAGTATATACATACTAACATACATATTATTCTTCTAGATCCATGCTCCCCGTGCTAAATGAATAGTCAAGCTAAGAAGACTGCAAGAAAAAATCCAAAAAAATATAAAAAAAATCTATTTACAAGCATATGCCGCTCAGGTTCTTTACAAATATTAAAGTTTGTAGACTCGACATATAGTTGTCTGGCTTTTTTACAAGCATGCGTTTCGTTTTCAATGTTGTGTTTGTCACGTTTAAGTTTTTGTATTAACACTTCACCTTTAGCTTAGATGACGTCTGTGTTGCCAGCACCGGTGACATTTTTCTTGTTTTTGTTTTCAAAAATAACATTCAAATTCCATATCACCCTAAATTCTCATAAATCAACAAAATCTTCAATAACCCCTCGTATAATTCCTATATCATTTTAACCGTCTTTTTTACAAATTTAGGGCTAATTTAAGTTGGCTACATTTGCACGTATTCAATGTTGCCATACAACATAATCGATGTTTTGTTTTTAATTCTTTTTCAGTGTTTTAGTTTGGAATTACATTTATTACATAAAAATAGTGATTAAACAAATTTGTTGCAGCATTTCTCTACTATGATTCATACATTTTGTGCATTTTTTTAGGTATACTGAGTTTTAATTTGCCAGAAAATTGTTGTATAATTATGGAGGATTACTTTTAAAATTATGAAGATAGCCTTAATACTAATACTGCTATTGAATCACATAATATATTTAAGTCTATTTAGAAATATATGATATAAACATTAAATACTATTAATATAAGTACATAATTTGTATTATTAAAACATAATTAACAAGTATTTATTGAATTTTTAATGTATATTTGTTTTACTTTAACATAAGGGCATCGATTTTAATATTGAGTTTCGTTAATTTTACGTTTGTTCGAATTTTGGAAATAGGTACTGCTCTTAATTTAATTGTATGTTTACCTGTCATTCGTGTTGAAATGACATGTCATCACTGAAATGATATCACAGCTTGTCATATTGATATTACTTACGTACCTTAATCACATCATGCTAATTTAATATTGTTCGTAAATGGGCTATAGAATTGTGTGTTGCTGGAAATCTTGGTGAAATATAGACATAGTGATACTCCGTTGCTGCAATATCCTATGATTTTTGTGTTCGTTGCAATGTTGCCAGCTAGATATTAAATGTTCAAGTAAAATGTATCCGCAATATCGTCAGTATACACTAAGATTGCTGCAATTATTGCACCCGATATAGCCATCAACTTGATACCCATACGATTGCAGTAAGAAATTGCCACAAACTAGCCCATTTACGAGCTTTCGAACTGTAACTTATGTCTGATTTGCGCTGTAACTTTCGTGCTGTAACTTATGTCTGATTTGCCCCTTTTATTTTGACGTGCAATGTTTTGCTGTTTCCTTGTATAAATCTCATTAAATATAAAGCTGTTTTTATATTATAACTAACTATGATTCTCTTTTCCAGGGCCTACATCTCATCTCCGTACACAGACAAGAATATACGAATGTTGTGAATTTGTTACTCATTTATCGCTTGAGCACAAATCATTACAATTACAAGCTACTTAAATTATTAAAATTATTAAGAATATACACAAAATATTTCTAAGTACAACACTTATGTACTCCACTATATACATTGTATAGGCTTTTTTACAAATATTTATTTATAATTGTAACATTATAACTAGTTTTAAGTATAACAAAAAGTAGTGGATCTGTCCCTATTTAAAAACATTCTTGAAATTTTCTCCATACTCGCTTCTGTCTTAATATAAATATTGGCGATGCAATAAATGTTAGATTAGTTTAGATATCGCTAGAGCCCACCTATAGCAATTTCGATATGGCATCATTCATTACCATTTTATCTTTACAAAGTTGTGAAAAATCTGTGACGTTAGCAAAGGTATGAAAAAGAGGGATGTTTTGAAAAATCGCTACCTCATAACTTCTTCAGTTACGACAATACGCAGTGTATATTAAATGAAGTTACCAGATTGTAAATCTTATTGTTTCTGTTATTTTTTATGTTTACGGTTCTATATTCAACTCCTGTAAGGAATTGTCGAAGTCGGTGTATACTTATTTTAGTTTATAAGTGCTTAACGCACAAAATCGATCTGTGTTGTCAGTAAGTGCAATAAATTAACTATTTAATGTCACCCGCGCTTGAGCTTGAAATGTTAAAACTACTACTTAGTAGAATATTTCGCCGGATGGCAACACTTACCAGTGACCAGTGAATTATGATCCTTAAGTTCTTGTATGTAAGGTTTCGTTTTCCGTGAGTGACTGTCTTGACTAGGTAACGTCCATTTTGATGACAAGGCTAATAATAGTGCCTAAAATTATGCGCGCATTTTTTAATGCCATAAGTACGTGTGTTGTCACAAAATTGGACACCCTTTAAATGAAGGGTTTACTTGCTACAAGTACTATGAGTGCAAAAATCTGGCAGATTTTTTCTCAACATTGCCAATTACAAAAAAACAATTTCCTTATTTTAAGGATAATGGGGAAAATGAGTTCTGGAACTCGTACCACTTTAACAATTCTTGTCAGTTATTTAAAAGACTAGAACATTATAAATGAATTTATTTCGATCCCGGCAAATGAATACATAAACAAAAATATTAAAATAAAAAAAATATTCATCTAAATGGGTTGCCATAATTACCTTTGGTCCCATTACGCACAAACGTCAAGAGATTGAAGAATATCTTATTATAATGTCTGATTAATATAAATCTAGCTGTTTTAGCGTCGTTTTCGGATCTAGACGTATTTACATTTCGAAAATATTTTTAATAAAACATTACAGAGTATTTGTAGCAGAGTAGCCTCCGTATATTTTACGTTAAAATTGTTTAAATTATTAATATTAACATGACAAATGTACTCGATATCTTTTTGTATATGGTTGTTAAAACATAATCTATATGTGATTATGTCCGATGAAATGATATATTATTATTTATAAATGTTGGCAATGTGTTTCTGTAATTTTATTTTCCTCTTTTTAATAAAAAAATACATTTTTTATTTTGTCGTTTTATTTTTCGTCTTGGAATTAATCAATATCGATTGTAACTTTAATCTAAGTTCATAAAGGGTTCCAAATTATTATGCAATATTAATAACACTTTGATTTTCAGTTTACATGTAGTTTCTGTATGAGGTTGTAGGCGAGTTGAAATGAATACCCTGCACTAGATGGTTCTGTATTTTTAGTATTTTTCAAACTTAATAAGTAATTTCAATCGTCTATATTACGGTTCCTAAGACAAGTCCTAGAGAGCGAAGACTTATTAGCATTATTTCGAATATGCAACCCTAAATATGTATACATTATATTTTTCATAGTAAAAAACCTTACAAATTCCTTTTTTTTAATCAAATAATGAAAATTAACGAAACCTATAAGATATACCTTTACAAAGATACTTTAAAAAGTTAGACGAAATGGCGTGGGACAATACGTGTAAGCAGTTATGAAATAAAACAATGACTCACTTAGTAATCAATTTATTGACTCCAGCGTATGTACATACAACAATAAGCTATCCCAGTACAGTAAACGCCACCCATTCTCGTGATAGACATTCATTAAATAGACAATACAATGCAAGAAAAACAGTTCAATATTCTAGGAACTACGGCGAAATTAGTACACTGCGATAAAAAGATCTTTAAGGCGCTACGTAGATACAAAATGTAGTAATAATAATTTACATAGCATATTGATAATATAGATAATATATATATATATATATATATAAACGGACCTCTTGCCAGTTTGTCTAGCAAATTCCATTAGTATTACGGCTTCCCATAAGAGGGATCCTAAGAAACTGTCAAGCATAAAACGATTTTATTTTTAATGCAGACCATAAACAAAAGCTTAACATATTTTTAATTTTCAACTAGCAACATTTACTCCTTACCAAACATGGCGTTTACCTCATCAAACCTCTTTCATAGTCATCCATTGATATTTCACATACGATTATTTACGTACCAATTACTATCAATAGTTTATAATATATAAGTCGTTTTTCTCATTTACGTAGAATTATTTAAATAAAAAAGATTATTGGAGGAGCGTGCTTATAATGCAAAAGTTGTGTACAAATGTAAATAAAACATACAAAAGTTGAATACGTCAGCCTTTAAATTTTAATATAAGTTTGAACGGACACCACGAGAAAAAAAATAAAAAAAAAACTAAGCAGTGTTGAAAAAAAGAGGGAAAACAAAAATAAAAAACAAAGAAATACGATCACAAAAAATATATAATTCGTTACAAAGTATTTACATTAATCAGAGTGACTACAAAAATAATAATTAGGACGAAATCGCAAAACAAGTACAACACAATATGGTAACCTATACTAGCGCTGATCTACGGTCCGAACTTAAAACATTTCCAAATAAATACGAGAAAATAATAAATACACATTATGATTATTGTTTTGACAGGGATCGTAATGAATGTGGCCAAAAATAATAATTACTTGCTGCAATTTTACTAAACGTAAATAAAAATCAGTAAAATAATTCCCAAAATCTATTTCCGATAGACCACGTCATTTAGTAGTCACCAAGTAATACAGTTTATATCTAAATGCATAATATGAATACAGTAATTTCTGAAACTAACTATAATGTACGACGGACTGAGTAAAAACAAGCAAAAATAAATGCAATTTACATATTTCCCTAAAATTAAAGTAGTTTTCTGAGCTGGCAACACTGCCAATCTAAATATTTTCGCTACGTGTTTCACTACGGTACTTGTCAAAACAAATGATTTACTGAATTAAAACAAATTCTTTTCATCAAACGACACAAATGCAATCTGAAAAATTAAATTAACTTTAATTGTTACACAAAATGATTATCGTAATTATGTATTAAATCATATTATATAAGCGTATTACATTTTGTAATCGTATCAATGTCTATTGACGCACACAGTGCAAAGGCCAAGTTACTCGGCTCCACAAATAATCGCTACAATCGAACTATATAACACTAAAATTAAACATGAACCTAAATGCCTATGCCAGAAATCGTAGAAACAAAGAGATATGTTATTGAAAATTAGAATATTCGTGTCGTTACTTTGAAGCAGTGTTCGCCACAATTACAAATGACCTAAGGTAATGTGTGCAAGGTTTTATTTGCACTTCTGTTTTGTACCAACTTCGACGCAGAAAACTGGTGATTAACGTTCATGGCAGTTTTGCACATTTTGTACATAGTTCCAGAGACAAATTCAGAAAAGTATTAGCATATCTCTTTATTTTTATGGTTCGTGGCTTATACTCATCAAATGGCATACATTTCGATAAATTTCACACGAAGAAAATAAATATAAATCTTTGACGTAACTGAGACCAATACAAAATAAACTTTTAAATGTTAGTAATCCAACTAAAATTTGGTTAGTTATCGTTATATTTATTTTAATACTATTCATTTATTTTATCTTACATGTTATAATAGTTATATAAATATCACTAAGTGTTAATCACCGACTATAGTGGATGCATATCGACTATTTTGATTTATTTTTCGTTTTTTCTTATGGTTCACGAAATAAATCTTATAAATTGAACTAAAGGGGTTTTGGAATCATCTTATATAAATGCACAATCAGTCGAAAAGCAAAAATATAAAGTGGAATTACGCTCGTTACAGCACCTTGGAAAACCAACTCAAAATTCAATAATAATTTATTAAAATTTCGATCGCATTCTCCCGACATCCCAAAAGAGGATGTAGCTACGAAAAATAGTAAAAAACTGCACAGTGTAAAAAGTGTAAAATGTAAAAAATGGTGTTTTTTTTTCTTGTTTTTCGAAAAAATCCATTTTTTTCTTTCGATTATTGTTGTACGAAACAATTTTCGTAGGCCGCGACCGAACCGGTTTCGCTGGAATGATACATCAGTCCGTGGTTTGATCTTAACAACTAAAAAAAAGGAAAAATCGTGACGTGCCAAGTTACTAAGCCGAACGGTACTTATCATTATATCCAATATTTCTGTACTGCTACGAACAATGTACTTTTTATACTCGATTTTTAATATTGTGATACATTTCGTAAATAAGTGGTTATAGACCATCTGTAAATTAATTCACATTATCAAACTATATTAACCCCTTTCCCCTACTCCCCATATATTAGTGACCTTCTTTCTGTCAATACGTAAAATTTCCAAGTTATATATTTGAGAAATTTTGAGGACTTGATTTGTTTATATGTAGAATCACAGCGGGAACTGAACGTATGTATGTTTGTATGTATGAGATTAAGTGACGTGATGTTTTTATTTTATTTGTAAGTATATGTGTGTATATTGCTTACAAACGTATAAACTTTGTTGTCACACAATCATTCTTAAATGAGTATGCGACCGCACTTTATGTAACATCGAGATATTATTAATGGTCTCCCCCCCCCCCCCCCCCTCGCTCATATTTTTAACCTCTCCCTTTGTGAAGTAATTTACGGATGATCCCTTATTCCTTCTGTTGTCGAGTGAAATAATTTGGGATACCTACGATTTCAGACTATTACTACCAAAGCGCTAAAGAGCTCTTATCATCTAGTTTGGCCTATATTTTTGATCTAAACAGAACGAACGCCCTGAAAATCAAATTAACGGTGATTACGAAAATTACTTAAATTTATGTACGTTTTGATAAAAAATAGAATTAAAAATAGACAGATTTTTTTGCATTCAAAAAAGAAGGCATAACTTTTTAATTGGTGATATAAAGAGGAGAGATTTAAGAAGTAAATCTTCTTTTCGGCAATATTAGTGCATTATTTGCGAAGCGGACATACATTTTTGAAAATAATCGTCTAACACACTATCATCTTATTTTATGGAAGACATCTCTATAACCGGGAAGTTGGGGGCGTTCGAAAAACATTATAAAAAATATTTAAAATTCTTCTTTCACTCGACAACAGACGAAATGCGCATAACATACATTCATTAATAATATATTCTATATAGTACTTAACTCTAGGATGCCGCGTATGGCAACACAGGACGACAGACTATAATAGACATTTTTTATCTGCAAAAGGATACCATAACTATTTATTTATTACGTACAAAAATGACGTTTAATAGGTTATATGTAAAGTTTCGTACAAAAAAGTCACAATTAAAATTTTACATCAGATTAAAATTAATAATAATATAAAAAAATACTTATCAAATTTTTTCCACGACATTGTCTTTAATTTTAAAATCATTTTTATACTTTCTATCTTTATAAAAATCTATATTTGAAATATTGTAAAGGCAGATTGTAACGAGTATGTATATATAGTGTAATTAATTTCAAACTTGAACATATAAAATGTTTACGTTCTATGCGACAGCTAATTAAAAATTGAACAAAAAAAAATACAAATAGTTAAGTACCCAATTTGCTTCACTGTGTTGCCAGCTAACGCGTAACATTTCAATAAATACCGAGTAATATTAGTTACATAACCTCACACTAGTTGAATATTACACGTATTTTAAACTTGGCAATTTTTTACTGTGCGCCTTTTATAAAAAAAAATGATAAAATCCACAGATTAAAAAATTAAGACAAGGGAATAATTACTACGTCTTTGAGAAGCGTAGTAATCTTTAGACAGTTAATTTTTTTTTTCATTCAAAAACGCACAATAAAAAATGGCCGATTTATTTAAACACCTTCATCTTACATTCTACGTACACAGATAATACGTATCCGAATAAATATTTTTAAGTATAAAATTAAAAAAAAACAACATGCTTTATGCTTCGATATTCGTGCGTTATGTCTTCACTTTTTTTTTAATTTTCATCGTCTCATTTTGACCGACATACAAGTCTTACATTTCCCCCCTAAATTTAACCCCCATTTTTAAACTGGCATCACTGAGCCTTCCGCGTGAGTGTTGCCATGTTTGTCGTTGTTTATTTTTCTATCGAGCAACACTGTCGCGCTGTGGCAACCCTAAATTACGTAATACGTCATTGATCACATTTCACCGCTTGTTCTACTGTTGAACAAATTGTTTTTATATATATAAAAAATGTTTAAAGTAAATATAAAGTGAAAACACAAATTTTAATACGTCATTTAAAATCACAGACTTAAATCTATGATAATACTTAAGTTTTTATATATAGGCTCAAATGGTTAGTCTCATAGTCATAGTTAAGTTATATTCGAGTAAGTTGATTCAAATAAAAATATCGGGGTATTAGGACACGTCGAAATATTTTGAAATTATACTCAGAAGAATTCAATCTATTATCAGATATAAAAATCAGTCATGATTTTGATTATTCATACGGTAGTAATAATAAAGTGAACACTAAAAATTGACCATATAAATTATATGTCTTATTAAAAAAAGAGCGAAATTGAAAAATCCGATGGGGTTTTCATATTATCGTACTCATGCAAATAATGCATTTTAGCTATTTCTCATAAAATAGGTAAAAAATCACAAATTCGTGCCACATCGACTGAATTTCAATAGATATGTACGCCCATATTATCATGAAGTTCCTTTAGTGAAATTAATTTTATTATTAACGTATATCAAATGAAATACTATAATTCACTTTCTGAGCACTGTACACATATATACTGTATATATTATAATTGAATACCTTTCATTTTCAATTTCAATCAATGGCAGTAGACAGTAGCGCCCCTGGCGGCAAAACATAGCATAACTTCCCGAAAAACATACCCCCAGAAAGATCACAAAGAACAATGGTAGCACATAAAGTAATACAATAATATATATGATATTATATATATGTATATAAAATCCGTTTGTCCAACAGCGCGGCGACAGACTAGTTACACTCGGCGCGCGGGGCCCTTACCTGCGCGCGAATTCTGCTTTCATCGCTGGAAGGAATAAAAATATTGTATTAATATTACGTAGGTGTTTTATTTATTCATGTTTTTTTTTATTGTGTGAAGGTAGCAAACTTGCATGCAGTCCACCTGATGGTAAGTGGCCACTGCCGCCCATGGACATCAGTAATCATCCTCAAGTACGATTGAGT
>DWNR01001248.1:0-15717 GCA_018250455.1 Polygonus leo
GCTATGATATCGTTTGCTTTTTCAATAATATAACGAAAGAAAATTAGATATTTTATGAAACATGCATTCATTTCAAATTCTTCGAAGCCATTAATTTAACATATGTTTGAGACAAATGTGACGAAAATTTTTTGCAACTTAAGTGACCACTGCCGCCCACCTAAAAATTACAACAGATGCGTAGCTACACGTGTGGACTAAGATGTTCGTCTCGTGTGAATATATGGCCAACAACCACACTACTCCAAAACCGATTTTAAAACTTCTACTTGTTTTTTTTATTTATCACACATTAACATTAACACAATTATTAGTTCACGGAGGATTATGAGGGTGGCGGTGGTAATTCCCCTGTCGAACTAAACGAGTTCTACCACCTTGCTGTACCTAAAATACTTTATTACACCGTCGAATGTGGAATCTATTAACGTCATGTAAGGATAGCCGCGTGGCTCTGCGGCGGGCGGGAACATATAGCCGGCTCACGCTGCGGCCGGAGCCGTGATAGCCGATATCTGAACGATTGTCACTGGGAGTTAGGAGAATATATCAACGTGTGGTTTATGTAGTATCTAAGCGATAAGTGATTCATTTGTTTCTCTGTTAATATATGCCTTTATATTAGTAACTTATTTGTTCCTTAGAATTCAAACATTTCATGACTAACCTACTAATATTTTTTAATGTAGAAGATATTGTTATAACTGCAGACAGCGTTGCTATGCTAATAAACAACTGCTACGCGGTAAAAGTAGACACAGTGAAGGTAGCATATAGGATACTACGTACTGAGACGACTAGACTGTATCGCCTCTCGTATTAGTGTTTGGACACTACCACCACCATAGATAGCGCTCTAACCAAAACATAAATTGGTTATAACCAACTGCGACACGGTGAAAATTACTGTGACGGAGGTAGCATTTCATATGAATAAAATACTTTATTGCATTGTCCAAAGTGGAATCTATTAACGTCATGTAAGGATAGATAGAAATTTTTTATTCTGTCAATCCTGTGGTATCAATTTCATGCAGTCATTGAAATAAAGACGCGGTTAATAACTTATACATTTATATAGCGTGAGGATATTTGACAAGATACCCAGAAAAAAAATATAAAATATGTAATTAGAGTTCTAATTGGCCGGTATCGGACTTGGGACCTTCTGTCCTACACATCTTCTCAGGAGCGAAACCGCGTTCAACAGCTAGTGATCTATAATGCATGTATTGGGAAGGATTTATCGTCAGCTCTCGTTCAGCGATAAATAGTTTCACACTGCGGACCGCTTTGTTACAGACATTTTGCCAGGTGGTAGAACTCGTGTAGTTCAATCGGGGAGGTATCACCGCCACCCTCATAATCCTCCGTGAAACAATTATTGTGTTTCGGTTTGGAGAGGCGTAGTTGCCGTCTATACTTATACACGAGGCGAACATCTTAGTCTTCAGAGGTAGCAACGCATTTGTGGTCAACCTTGGCTGAATCGTACTTGGGGATGACTACTAATATCCATGGGCGGCAGTGACCACTTACCATCAGGTGGACTGCATGCTCGTTTGCTACCTTAACACAATAAAAAAAATCTTAAATCAGTGTTTCCCAAACATTTTTTTGCCATGGCCTGGTAATGTTCACACATCCTCTTCATGACCTACTCTTTTTTAAACTCAAGCTCACTAAACTAAACTTATGGTCACGTTAAGTATATAAAATAAGAGATATTTATTGTTAGTAAATAGTTAAAAAAAATATTGCCTATTTAGTGCGAATTATGGAGCTACTACTTATTTTTGAATCCAAAGAATCCAAGTTCACAGAAAATGACTTAAGTTTTATCCAGGCAGGAATTTTGCGTCCCGTATTTTATAATGATAGCCCGGCCTGTCGCGACCCACCAAATGGGAAACGCTGTCTTAACTCATATCATCACACTGGAATCCGTTATGCTGTGTGGATTCATGGGCATAGACAAATACTAAGAGAAGAACAAAAGAGGAGAACTCAAATCCATAAAAAAATCTAACTCAACGCATAGTTTTCCGTTTGATCGAATGAGAACTTGAGACCCGTCCAGTCAGGCTGATAACCACTACATCAGTTCACTACTTGAAATAGCTAGTACGTTTATATTGCATTGCCTATCCATTGCGAACGATTTATCGTCAGCTCTCAGTCAATTTGTGTCAGAACTGTGTTTCAGGTTAGCGATAAATAGTTGGTTTCACGCCGCGGACCGCTTTGTTCACTATGGACGCGGGATATATAGCTCCTGGTTTGGATATTGGCTGATACTGGCAATAATAGATATTGTATAACCAGTTGAGTCAAACCTGTAACGTTTGGTTTAAAGTAGAGCTTTTAAATAACTTCATACTAGATTTATTAAAGAGATTTTTTCGGATAAAATTGAGACGAAATGACTACCATACCAGAATAAAAATAAAATGAACTGTAAATTAAAATTCATAAACTCACAAAGTACATTAAAAGTACCATTGAAGTCTTTCATTTAGGCTTAGCAATTATTCGCCAAGTGCCAGTGGGTACCATAAATAAAGACGAATACATCTAGATCAAAAAAAAAATCTAAATAGATTTAGATTATGTTATTACCTAAGAATCGAATTTAGGACCTGCTGCGCCACATATTATCTCAAGAGAAAATCCGCGGGTACCAACTGGTACATCAATAATGCATCGGCTATCTGTTGGAAACGATTTATCGTCAGCTCTCAGTCACTATGTGTTGGAACTGTGTTTCGGTCAGCGATAAATAGTTGGTTTCACGCCGCGGACCGCTTTGTTCATTATGGACGCAGGATACATCGCTTCTGCTTCGGCTAATAGTTGACATTAATAGTCGGTACAGCGTCAGTTCTGTAAGAATTTTAATGTTTGGTTCGATTTTGAGATCATAAACCAGACATTTTACGAATCGAGCCAGGCCGAAGTAAACGTTAGATAAACTGTAAAATAAAATCTATTAAACACACAAACTCTTACAAAATGTCGGGACGAGTATTTATACTAGTATAAGACTATTTTATTAAGGAGACTAATATTGACGTTCCCATACAATGATCCACATGCCTTAGAAATCATCAAAATATAAAAAAGAGGGGCATAATAATACCCAAACGCAAAATTCATCATTAAGGCTTCTCCTTATTAAGGATTGTCCGGGATTCGAACCCCATTTATAATGCATCGGCTATCTGTTGGGAACGATTTATCGTCAGCTCTCAGTCACTATATGTTGGAACTGTGTTTCGGTCAGCGATAAATAGTTGGTTTCACACCGCGGACCGCTATGTTCACTATACACGCGGGATATATCACTTCTGCTTCGAGTAATAGGTAACACTAACAGTTACTCTCATTATAGTATCAGTTCTGTCATTTTATTTGTTTCGTTTTAATTTAACATCTTAAACGACAATATTACAATAATATTCTTTATACACTGGTAATCCAGAACAAAAATCCATTATCCAGATTTCTGAGTGGCCGACATTCGAACCCGGGATCCTATGGTACCGGGATATATCGCCTCTGCTTTGCCTAATTGATAACACTGACAATTTTAGTCATTATAGCACAAGCTAAAATGACTGGATTGCTCTCACCTTTGTAAAAAAGACGCCAAAAATATTGTTTTTTATTTTTGTTTGGCACTCATTTTTATTTTCAATACTTTTTTTAATATAAGTTGTTGTACCGGTTGGAGATACACGTATTTTCTGAATATTTGAAGTATATATCTATTAAGGTTCAAGAAATACGGCCCTGTGGCAATCTTGAATGAACACTCTTAGTATATATATAATATTCATCGATGCATCTGTCTGTTACCTCACGTATAAGTCTCAGTGCTGTAAATCGCCATATTGTCTCGCGATCGTGGCGCGCTTCCAAAAGTGTTCTCGACCGCTTGTGAGGCCAAAACTGCGGCAAAGAAAGTTTGGGAACTACTTGCTGGAGCATTTACGGGGCGTGATAAGTGCATAATGTTAGAATTGTTTTGGACACTACTTGGACGTCAATTTTGAAATATTATCTTGTACATTGTAGACGCTTTTCTACAAGGTTATATAACATAAGACATTTTGTTTAGAATTTCACTTTGAGATGTATTTAACCCTGCCTACATCCGATTTCACAATAACTCCTTTTTCCACATATCGCTGTCTATAGACATTTATAATCAACCCTAAGAACGAGGTTGAACACAGATGTGTTGCTACCCCTGAGAACTAATTTGTGCGTATCGTGTGTAAGTAAGACGACAACCACAACTCTCCAAAACATGAACAATTCACAAATGAATATGAAGCTTACGTACCACCATCGCGTACTATACAAGTTCTACTACCTGCCAAAATTAAAACTTATGTAACTAGATGTCTAGTAAAATAAAAAAAAGATATTCATCCAACTTTTCATTTTTAACGAAGCAGAAGCAAGCAGAGCTTCATCTTATTCAAAAGCAATGCATATATGAAAGGCAACGAAACATAATATGAATCTGATTCACTGTATAATTTCTCACTTAATGCGATACCTTTTCAGCGATCTTAATTTTTCGCGGAAAGCAATTTAAAATTCGAATTTTACTCCCAAATCCGATGTTGCACACGTGCTCCGACACCTATTCGGAATTATATATACATTTTTTGTCGTATAAATGTAGCAAACGAGCATGCAGTCCACCTGATGGTAAGTGGGCGCTGTCGCCCATGGGCATTAGTAAACATTCCCAAGTAGGATTTATTTTTACCAGAGGTTGACCATTGGTGCGTAGATATCCCTGATGACTAAATATTCGCCTTGTGTAAGTAAACCGGCAATTATGACTTTCTAAAAAGTAATTAGAATTACTTCACGGAAGATTACGTGACTGAAAATACAAGAATTGCTTCAAGGTGGATTGGAGCTAAGGATGGTACCTCCCTAGACTACATGAGTTCTACAACCCGGCAAAATTAAAACATAGCTAGATATCTAAACAAATAAAAAAACGAATAGCAAACGTATTCACCCAACTTTTCATTTTTAACGAAGCACAAGCAAGCAGAGCTTCATCTTATTCAAAAGCAATGCATATATGAAAGGCAACGAAACATAATATAAATCTGATTCACTGTATAATTTCTCACTTAATGCGATACCTTTTCAGCGTTCTTAATTTTTCGCGGAAAGCAATTTAAAATTCGAATTTTACTCCCAAATCCGATGTTGCACACGTGCGCCAACTCCATTCGAAATTATAATTTTTAAAACATCTTTTAATTTACCGGTTGTTCTTATTCAGACCGCGCGGGTTATCTCTTAAAATCCCATAAAAATGCACAAGCCGACGGGCGGGGAGTTATAAATATTTTTAATGACTATATTTAATTAAAGTTGGCCGGTAAGATTGTTTCGCGATAGTAGTAGGTAATGAGAATAAATTCGAAAGAGTAATAACCTGCTTCCCCACGAATATAACTCTTCTTTTGCATACCTACATTTTCTTTTCATAAAAAACTGACTTCTTTATATAACATAGGAGAACTAAAAAGTAAAAACGTGAAAGCCAAAAAAATAATCGTTTGCATAGGATGATATACAGTCACTCCTATTTCAGCCACGTAGCAGTTGTTTACTAATTTTCGTTTCGATCGCAAAGATGTGCCTTAGACTTTGGTCTTGGTAGGTAGCAGTGCAACTGTGGTCAACCTCACGTTAAACTGCAATCCTGTTTGAGGTTGATTACCACTATCCATGAGCGGTAGTGATCACTTACCACCAGGTGAACTGCATGATATACAACCTACTTATATATTAAAAAACCTACTACAACATCTGTATGTACATATGTCTGTATGACCCGCGTGGCGGGGCGGTCCACCATACAGGTCTGCCGCGCGAAGAGTCCCGAGTTCGCTTCCCGGCCAGACAGATTTAATTGATGAATTTGGATCTCTGTTCTGGGTCTGGGTGTTTGTACACTTGTCTTGTGTGTGCCCATGGTACCCACGATACAGGGAACCCAAGTGTGGGGCTGTGAGTGTAGAAAGTGTAGAAGGTAGGTGTAAATATTTTAAATTACTATGAATATTAATTAAAGTTGTCCGGTAAGATGATTCGCGATAATAGTAGGTAATGAAAATAAATTCGAAAGAGTAAAAACCTACGAAAATAATTCGGCTTTTGCATTCTCAAAAAACCCTGCCAAGTTCGAGACGCATTCCACAGGAAGAGTTCCGTAGTCGTGAGATATATAAGGTTGTATGTTGATTATAAGCTGTATGATATATAGTGTTTAGCACTGCATATAGATCGCGCTGTACCCAAATTCGAAAGTTACATGAATAGTTTTATGCTACGCATACGCGTACGCATTTTTTCCATTACTAAGTGATAGAACGTCACTTGTAATAGTTAACTTTTTATTTCTAATACTTGTTTTTGTAGCAGTCATAGAAATTATGAAATTTCAAATGTCTATCTATATCGGTTTATGAGGTATAGCCAAGTGACAAATGGATAAGCGAACGAATTGCCAGCAGGTTTTTACTTATACGGACCCGCTAAAACTCTATGGATTATGGAACCCATTTTCTGGGTAGGGAACCCTAAAAATGGGTTTTAATAACTCGCCAGCGAACGGAATTGAACCGAGAATTAAAATTGGAGTTAATTTTTTAAAGGATTCCAATCGTGAATTTTATTCGAAGGCGATCGAAGCGGAAAATTGTCTCCTGATTTTGTTTACTTCCCGATATTCGCGAGGGGCGATCGGTGACACAATCTGTTGGAAATTTCACAAAAATTGACAATTTGTGTCGTTTATCAACGAGATGTGTTGTAGAATAAATAAACGGTACAGCGATTTAATGTATAGGCAGCAACTTTCGGCTTTTTTTTGCTTGCTTATGTTATTCCAAGTCACAATATACCTATTTTGTGTATAGTTGCTTTAGTGAACACATTTACCGTAAATATGGCATCGAATATTAAGTACAACACGCTCGTTATGGTTTTTCAAGTTTGCCAGGTGCACATCTCATATACATAGTTAGACCGTGAAACAATTCTTGTGTTTCGGTTTAGAAAGGCTTTATTGCCAGCTGTTACACGATCTTAATCTTAAACAGTAGCAACGCATCTCAACTCAGGTACGACTCAATCGTACTTGGATACGATTCCTAATGTGTGGGCGACAGTGACCATACCGTGAAGTGGACTGCATACTCGTTTGCTTTCCTTATTCGATGTAAAATAATGTATGTAACATCAGCCATTACCTGCCGTTGCCGAATTGTCAGTGCAGTACTCTCTACCAACCGTACTAGGCCGATATAATAGGCTATGGCCAAATCCTTCCGAGAGGAAAATACTTACCCAGAAGTGAGATTTAGTATATTCTACGAAGTATTTAGTATATTCTACTATGATCTTCTTCAAATAGGCTGCAAAACACCTCTCGCTCGAAGCCAGCAATGATTCTCGTCAGTTGGTCCGTAAACCGTATCGCTAGATATAATTATAAGAAACATTTCAAAAACGTATTTAAAGTGAAAACTTCTATAACAAGGATATAATGGAAACGTGTCAAAGTCATATTTACGTTGGTATTACAAAATAGTCAATAATTACTTAACGAGTAAACTCAAATCGTGTGTCAATTATTACGTCGTTTTATTCCTGTGCGCAGCTCTCAAGAACCAATTGAACGCGCTAAGCGACAGTGCTGCGTCCCAAGCCTTACCCTTCGCGCTCTCTCTTTCACGTACGATAAGGCGTATCGCAGTACAGTTCAGAACACAGCAGTTTCTAATAGAAAAATCACTATACGGCGTCAAGCATTCGCAATAAACAACATTGTTAAATTGTGTTGACCTCTTTACCATATTATCATTTGAGAGATAGGGAATGTGGTTGTTTTCAGTTATAAGTTTTCACTTCTCGTAATTTACACTTTTCGTAATTTTCCTTAATTTCTTCGTTTTGTCTGCGACTGTACACCTACATGTAAGCCATGACTAAATGTTTTCCTTTTTTCTTAACTATACTTTCGTAATTCA
This sequence comes from Polygonus leo, assembly GCA_018250455.1. Taxonomy (NCBI): domain Eukaryota; kingdom Metazoa; phylum Arthropoda; class Insecta; order Lepidoptera; family Hesperiidae; genus Polygonus; species Polygonus leo. Next base: position 8,076 of record DWNR01001248.1, read on the forward strand.
CGTATACATACCTATGTATAACTCAGGCGTACTCACATTCGTTATAAAAACTGTAAACTCAAGAAAACCTCGAGTTCGCAGCAGGGCTGACATTTTTAAAGGAAATTGAATTTCCATCCGCGAGGTTCACGCTCGGAAAACCCCGTTCCTCATTAGAAAACCTGACTGCAAGGATCAAACGGCTGTCAAGTGTAAATCGTTTACGTAAACGGGTTCGGTATAATCTGTCCGTGCTCTTGTGCCTTCAGTATTGCCAACATCAACCAGTTTTTTCAGGCTGGTATCTCCAATCGCATTCCAAGATAAAATATTACTGCCACCTATTATCTGATTATAATCAACCCCAAACATAATTGGGGTTACTGTTGTTGCTCTACTAAATTCAAATTGTCCAAATTGAAACATATCCAATATTCAATGTTGAAGAATCCAATGAGTCCAAAAATATCTGCCAACTGTTCCTGACTACAAGGATCGCCTATCACCTAGTCCTAAACTTTCCAAGCCGACTCTTGCCTAAAGTTAAAAGTTACTAGACATATCCCCCTAACAACTAGAAAAGACTATCTAAGGTTTCCAAGTTGACTCTTGCCTAATATTAAAAAATACTAGGCATAGCAAATTACTTATATCATGAGGTTCTAGTAAAAGGGTGCAAAAACACCACTTCTTCCCTGAACTCTGTTCCTCATTAGAAAACCTGACTGCAAGGATCACGGCTGTCAAGTATAAATTGTTTAGGTAAACCGGTTCGGTACAATATTACAGTATCGATTTAAAAATCCGGGCCTTTGTGTATGCAGTTTTCGTCTAATAATTCTGTTTTGGTCAAATATTATTTTATTTAGTCATTTTATGAATTATTTAAAAATGTTAGAAGTTGAATACTATTCGTCCAGGATATCCATTTCAGCAGTTGTTTATTATCAATTTATATTTCAGTCTTCGGTTGCCGGTTTCACTTTAACACGACAATACAAAATATTCAAGGACAGTGCATATTTGTGATCAACTTTGAAAACGACCTATTTAGAGTCCTATCAAAGGTTTGTCACATCCGAGTGATCATTTACCATCAGATGGATATCATGCTCTTTTGCTACTTTAAATACATTAAAAAATGTACAACCTCCAGCAAATATCTTGTAGAACCCTAATAGTGGAGAACATTTATTTACATTTTATTGTAAATATTATTACAAAGGGCGGACTGCATGCCTTGCCATTTCTGTGCAAATAAATAGTCTAAATACAAACATTTAACTATCACAAGTTCCCTCGAAAAAAAATCATTTAAAACCAATTGAATTTTCAAATACAAAGTTGTTACTGAACCCTAAAACAAATCTGAGCAAGCGGATTCAGAATCTCAATTTACTTACAAGATCCCGTAAGCAGCGAGCGAACTAATTACTCCCAAGCCTACCTGCCGACTTGTCTGTAGCCTAAACTTCTCCCCTACATTGTTCTAACAAACTGGCTTTACTATAGAAACTCACTATGAACTCACTATAACCTCACTACAAACTCACAAAGCGCTCAGTTTTTCACAAAAATGAATGAGGTCTCGTTAGTGTTTTAATGGCATGTTTGCTTTGTTTTGCCTGTAAAATGGATTTTCCTTTGCTGCGAAGAAATAAAGAAATTTCTAAGACCTGTAATAACGCTGGGTTTGGAATAAAGAAAGTTAATTACAAAAAAGGAAAAATAGGTACATAGTTATATTATAGGTTTTATATTGTATTAGGGTTTATCTGTAAGAGCCTGATAGTGAATATAGGTGAATAGATACGTCTTAATTTTCGCAGTTGTATTAAAAATTATTCATCTACTTTTAGGACTTGTGACAGACGGAGCTACGGACCATTGACATCTTTTTTTAACCTGAGTAATAGCTTAGTGCTTTTTGCCTACCGCGCGTGTTTTATATGAAATTCATAATCGAATAGCTACTTTTACCTATATTCTATACGTATATTCTATTACCTATATTTTACCTATTTTCATACCGTACCGTTAAAAAACCATTTCAAAAATGACCCGTGCGGTAGTGGAGAGGCGAATTTGGACGCTAACATAAAAACAAATAATAATTATCTTAAGCTTCCTTGTCTTTCTTATGGCTATTCTCCACGGCAGGCGCAAATTCCTGGTTTTTAATTCTGAAGAAATATCCTTAAATTTCCTGAAATCCCATCGGCAGACCATGTTTTGGTAAAAATGAGACCCTTCGAGAGTGTTTGTTCATATAAAATACATACCCATAAACATATAATCTCCCCCTTTTTAAAGTCAGTTAAAAAGGGATTTTTGAGTAGATATACTTAACATCGAGTTACAATAGTAATATAATTTGGTAGACAGACACCACCGCGTATATTCGTTATGGCCTCATCCCGGACAGTTTAAGAAACTGTGCCAAGAGATGTGAATTGCGAACCTTTCAGGTACGAATTATTTTTGGCTCAAGATCAAAGTTATGAGCGACATTTCCTTTGAAATTCTTGGGTTTTTTGAACGGCCGAACTTAGTGCTTTATATTAGTCGTCTAGTTTAGGAAGCGTAAGGTTTGCCAAAAATTAAATGGCGCGAAATTGAACGGCTTACGAGAGAGGAGCAGACGCAGGGACAGACAGGAGGACGCAGGAGCATGGCGAAATTGAACAGACGACATTGAAATTTGCATGTCAGTTAATGTATAACACTTATTAAAAATGCTTTATAGTCTTACTAAAACAAAAACACATATTTTTCGTTGAATAAGGGTAGCAAACGAGCTTGCAGTCCACCTGATGGTAAGTGGTCACTGCCGTCTGCTGCCTGCCGATGGACATTAGTAATCATTCCCAAGTACAGTTTAATCGTACCTGAGGTTGACTATAGATGCGTTATTACCCCTGAGGACTAAGATGTTCGCCTCATTAATTAATCAAAATTAGCAGAAATTTAAAAACTTACGTATACATGACGTGTAGATTCATCTTTATCGTCAGGGGTATCTTCTGAAAACTTATTCCGTACATAATTAGGAAAGCGAGCAAAACGACTATCGACGTTTATTATATGGACATAAAAAGTGCAGTTACTTAATGAGATTTTATGAATACACGTGACTGGAGCGTCTTACTAATATTTACTTAAAGTCCACTAAAACGCAGATTACTTACAAACAACTGCTGCGCGGTAAAATAGGACATGGCTGTGGTCCCGGGCATTCACAGGTACACCGTGTATATCTCCAGGCTCCAAAAGACCCGAAACGTACTAAATAAAACCGGCCAAGTGCGAGTCGGACTCGCGCACGAAGTGTCCCGTACCATTATCTATTACAACACGTACGTACAAAAAACGCCAAAAAAGTCACATTTGTTATATGGGATCCACACATAAATATTTATTTTATCCTGTTTTAGTATTTGTTGCTATAGCTGCAACCTGCAACCAGCAGCTGAAAATTTCATTTGCTGGCGATAGACAGACGGACAGACATACAGTCATGCAGGCAGCATTGATAATAGGGTCCCTTTTTTCCTCTTTGGTTACAGAACCCTGAAAAGACATACTAAAACAAAAATTCCGCATTTTAAAACACCAATACATTCGCGAAGACAATGTTGTGTCGGTAATATGCTGGATATTTATGAGATATGCAAATCCAACATCTGCTAGATTTCAAAACTGTCGTAAAATACACTAAGCAGAAAATATATTCTAAAATAGTGAGGAATAACTTTGTCGATACATTTTTCTATCGATTGATTATTATTAGTAGTAGATCTTAGCAGTAGTATAAAGCTTTGAATCAATCAATTAACAAATCGACAAATCTTGAAACAATTCGGTTATTGTACATTTCTACTTTAAATATTTTTTTACCTTAATTTTTTGCGTAATATTTTTCATTATTATAATTATTATCTTGAAAACGGATTTATACAGTACATTTCATAATCTAAACTACAAAACAGTTTTACTCGTTACATAAATTAAATTTGGAGATGACAATTTCTCGTTGTTTATTTTTACCGAAAATACTCGTACTAAGTGGCTTCGATCATATTTAAAGTTATGACGTTGTTTTTTAATACCAATGACCATTTACTTACTTTACTACTTACTTCTTATGAAAATTTACAATACTATTTAAAAACAAGGTCGTTAATGTCAAATAAAGTAGTGTAATGCTCAACAAAAATGATTCTAAACAAAGGAAGAAAAATCCAAACAACTCAGTTATTGTGGTGTTTCCAGTAAAATAAAATAATTAAAAAAAAATAAGTGTAAATTGAAATTGGTATAATTTACACGAATTGAATGAATAAAATTTATAAAATATACAACCTGAACTAGCCCACTTTTTATAATAACGAAAACCAGGGATCGATAACCCAACTAAAACATTTCCCAGCCCTAACGTTAGAAAAATCCAAAGATACGGTTTGACGTGTGCGGCGAACGACACCGAACATGTTGAGGACGCCTGCACTTTGCATCTAGAGTGGTGCTTTTGGAACCCGCAGATACATTTTTGAGTTTTAATGTTAAAATCTAGTTTAGTTTTTGATGACCGTGAGTCATGTGTGGACAGTGAAAAAGCTAATAAATTTGGGCCTGAGTTTCCTTTGACAAGGAGTAAGAATAAGATTTGGGCCATAGTCCGTTGGATTAACCAAGTGCAAATAGGTAATCTTCGTGTCCTTAAAGTTCTTTTATATTTTTCATCATCATAGCCCTGTGTTGTCACACTTATGGAAACAGTTTTCCTCTCACAAGGACTTAAAATTTGGGCCATAGTACATTGCATTATGCAAGTGAGAATTAATAGAATTCATGTTCTTGCGTTTTTTTATACTTTCTTTCTCGCTATATTTTTGTTTACCTCAACCAAGTGATAAGTAAATTTATTATCGCCTAACTTTACCTAACTAAACCAAAAATAAATCCAAAGATTCGGTTTGACATGTGCGGCGAACGACACCGAACATGTTGAGGACGCCTGTACTTTGCATCTAGAGTGGTGCTTCTGAAACCCGCAGATACGTTTATGAGTTTTAATGTTAAAAAAGTAGTTCGAAAATCTCAAAACTAGATTTTTGATGGCCATGAAGCTTGTGGACAGTTAAAACAGCTAATATAAAAGTAAATTTGTCTTCTGAGCTTTTTTCATGCGACTCATCTGATGATAGAGGTCAGGCCTACTTTAAGTGCAAGTAAGTTTCTACAAGTGTCTCTCTTGCAAGTCCCCGCGTAGAGAGACGCGTTGATGTATTATGAGGTATAACACAACGATGTGCAGATCACATTATCTTGTTGCATTAGTTGTACACCAAGGTTTTCGTGATGTAAATCATCACGATTCTGACATTATGCTCTTGTGATTCTGATCATTTTTAAAATGATAACTTCTATAGCAACGATGGGCAGGGTAAAATGCTTGAAAGTGCGTCAGCGTCATATTTACGCTTAAGGTATTGCAAAATAGTCTTATAACTACTTAACAAGTAAAACGCGAGTAATGAGTGAAATGGCGACATTTCACCGAAGAGATACGTTGGTATATTACACGGTATAACATAACATCATTTACATCACATTATCTTGGAATATTAGTTAGAATACAAGTGTTGAAAACTGAGAATTAAAATTCACCATCACAGTCCTTAATTATCACACCGTTAGACACGGGTGTGTCACAATGAGAAGGATTTGGGCTATAGTCCATTTCGCTGGTTAAGTGCGAATTCATAGATATGAAAACAAGAGATTCAAGATTGTGAAAATCTTGCGATTTTTTTACAATCTCTGTCTCACGATGTTTTCTTTCATGGAACCAAGTGGTAATATTTTTAACACGCATATATTTTTTGCAAAAATCAAAAAATTTAAACCCTTACCTCACGAGAATTCGAATTCTTAACCAATCGGGTAATTGACCATTGCTTTTTCAATTTAATTTTTTTCTACCTGTAACAAATCCACCCCACAATAATTTCAAATCTACCTCCGATTCCCAACATCTACCTAACCTAACTACGCGAATTCCACCATCTATCAAAGTAAAATATAACTTAAAACGTACGACTGAAACTCGTTTATTAATTCTGAACGGGTTCAGCAAAACGTTTGGGGGAATCCTCTAGAGGTATAGAAACTAGACTAAACGTATTTTTGCACAAAGCGTTGTTCACGTACGTAGAGCGCGTAAAATTTATGGAGCGATAAAGTGTATCTATTATAATAGTAACAATAGTTCTACTTCTATCACTTGATAACGTTTTTCCGATATTTTTTGGTCTCTATCTTTCACATGGCCTAAGCGTGACATAACTATGGGAAAGTTTTCGTATACATCAAGTAAATGGGCAAGTGCCTTATAGTCAGTGGTAACTGTCTCCTGTACTGAGCCTTAGACAGGATTGAAAACCACCTATCGCTCCTCGTGTGTTGTGGGGACTAAAGCAATACTGGTTTACGGGGGTCGTGCAGGAACAATGTAATAGCAAAACTGTGTAGTACCAGGATAACATGCTTTGAGATATTCCCATAAAAAGAACAACCTAAAGAAGTTTGTTCTTTTTGAGTATCCCAAAATAAAGGATATACTGTATTTCAAGATTTCTTATTTTTTTGTGATACTGAAAGAAGGGGAAATAAAAGAGAAAATTATTCTGTGTTGAGTAATCCTGTTCGAGGATGAAAATCGATGGTTGCCGCCTAAAGACTGAGATGGACGCTACTTTTATAAATGTGACGAGCAACAACACCTTTCCCACTGAAACACAAACTACTAATAAACAATTGATTCGCGCCTAAAATGAACTTAACTGTGTTAGGACCCCGGGTGAACCATATACAAATTTTACCACATGGTGATTATCAATTATGAATTTGAGCACTTTCATACAACGAATTTAGCCGTAACATTAGCCCTCTATATATTTTACGCGGTCTACGTTCACATAACAGTCACGTGTCCTAAAGGTCCCGCGGGACTATCGCTCCTCGTGTGTTGTGGGGACTAAAGCAATACTGCTTTACGGGGGTCGTGCAGGAACAATGTAATAGCAAAACTGCGCAGTACCAGGATAACATGCTTTGAGATATTCCCAGGTGTCTCTAGGTTGTTCTTTTTGAATAGATTTCAAAACAAAGGACATGTTGGATTTTAAATATTCTTTTTCTTTTTGTGGTATTGAAAGTAAATAAACGTTCTCAATCACGTATTCGCTGTTTAGTAATAAAGGACTCTTACTAAAGGACGAATGCGTACAGCTCCGTCTAGTTGCCAGGTGGTAGAACTCGTGTAGTTCGACTGGGGAGGTACCACCGCCATCGTCATAATTCTTATGTTTCGATTTGCAGAGGCGAGGTTGCCGACAATTCCTATACACGAGACGAACATCTTAATTTACAGTGACCATTTACAATTTACCACTTACCATCAGCTAGGCTACATGTCCACCTGAAGGTAAATGGTCACTGCTCGTTTGCTATCTTTATACGATAAAAAATTGTTGTTATTCTATTGATCATATCACCATCTGTTATTGTACTACGTATATGTACGGAGACTCTTGACACCTCCTTCAGACAGCACACGATCAATTTGATCATGAAATGTCAGTCTGGGTCTCCCTCGGTA
>DWNR01001249.1:0-15706 GCA_018250455.1 Polygonus leo
ATTTTATACCTTAGGCATGTTTCCTCAATAAGTTTTCCTTTACGGAAAAGCAAATGATAATTGCCTGTTTACCAGGCCATTTATTAACTTTAAACCTTGATTGACAATATTTGCTTCCGAATTTTGACTCTTCATAGAGTACCTACTTTAGAGTACTTACAAAAATATTAATTTAGACTAATAGTTTTCAGTAAATGTAAATTTAACCGGGTTTTTAAATTGCTTTGCAGTGGGAGTGCATACGAGGGACAATGGCAGAACGGCAAACGACATGGACTGGGCGTGGAGACAAGAGACCGGTGGCTATACCGAGGAGAGTGGACTCAAGGCTACAAGGGACGCTACGGGGTCCGGCAGAGCACCACCAGCAACGCCAAGTACGAAGGCACCTGGGCCAGCGGTCTACAAGACGGATACGGCTCGGAAACATACGCCGATGGCGGTTAGTATCTATTATCTCACCCGCTTCATTGCCAAATTATTCGGAATACCGACGAAAATACTTTAGTTTACATGACCATGGCGTTCTTATATTGTACCGCCTCGAGAGATTACTCGATTATTTTTAATCAGAGCACAATTAAAACTATCTCCGACTTACCTCATTACAACTATAACTGCAATTTTCTTCCAAAACTTGATTTAAGACGACTGCAGTTAGCTAGCTTACTAAAAAATTCTCTGTGCCCATGAATATTACCTAATGACCTACATTATGATTGCGTGAACTAAAGAAACCCCTCAGTTTGCGCAATGTTTACTGTTAAAATGAAAAATATAGAAACAGTTCAAGTAACATTCCAACGCTGCAACGTATTATTAACAAACTCTGCGTTTAAGTGCCATGTATAAATACGAAACGATAAACATTAGTATATTTACTAATGTAGGAATTGTAAGAAGTACCTATAATGCAGTACGGTTATGATATGAACAGATTGGGTTGGTTCAGTTCGGCCACAATGATATGTACCTGTTTAGCCTAGAATCCACACTGAAAATCAAGACTTATACGCAATAAACTACCCGTGCACTACCATGAAACAACGTCACGCAATTCTCGACGCCAGCGTGTTGAGTCACGGCCACATTAAGATTTGTCATTCATAAAATCGTGAACATGATGCAGTGTTTCGTTTTCCTGTGCAGGATCATAACAATATTTATCAAATGAGGTCGTACACTTTTATTGACTTTTGTTTGATTAGCCAGTAAATATGCAAATGTTACGATGTTAACGATCATCGCATCAATTTTGGGCCTCTGAGATGTGGTTTATTTAAACCGCCAAAAAGCATTCTTTCGTATCTGACATGCTGTGAAAGACAACTACGAACGGCGTTGTAAAGGTGGATATTACGTACAAAATTGTGGTATTTATATTTTATGTGAAGGTAAAAAACACTTAAGAGAAAAGAGAGTTAACATTTTTCATCAGGTTTGTAGGTGAATGGTTTGAGTGAGGCGGCCCTGCAGCCCGCCCCGCCGCCGCCGGTGCGCGGCCCTCGCCGGTTAAATATAGCGCAGGCACGCCTGCCGCGCGCGCCGCTCCACACACAATCATGTCGGCTGCTCATTCTACGCTATAACAAAAAACCAAACGTCTTTACACTCATTACCATTACTCACCTAATGATCTGGCCTACGAGATCCGTAGCTATAAAAAGAAACGATAAATTGATCGTGTTAAACTTTTGTTAGTCACCGAAACGAATGTTCGTCTGGCATACTTTCATAATTGCTTCCTCGTCACTCTCCGTAGAGACGAACGCTACCAGATTAATGGAAAATGCATGACGCAACGGGCAGGTGGTTAACGGTGCGCTGTTTAATTTTCAGGAACATACCAAGGACAATGGATGCGCGGTTTGAGACATGGGCTGGGCGTGCGGACGTCGGCGCCCTTCGGGCTGGCGTCGCACTACCGCGGGGGCGCGCGCGAGCACCGCGGCTCGTTGTCGTCGCTCGCGGAGGCCGGCACCCCTGATCCTTCGGAGCGACGCACCGATCGCATGAACGAAGCTCGAGGAGGCTTCGTCCTCAAAGCCAGTTCAGATGAGCCATCAGGCCGACGAGGATCTATTGTTGAAAAGACTAAAAAAGGACTTCTCTCTGTAAGTTTCTAGTGAGTGGATTCAATGTACACTCTAACTAATACCTACTACACTAGAAAGAAAACATGTAACATATGTATTTAATTTGTATACGTTTTGTGAAACATTAAAAAAAAACAGAATGTATAGAGAACATAAATTGTTGCACGTCATAAGTATATGTGTAGTTGTATAGATCGATGTCATTGACTGATGTACCAGAAAAAGTGTCAAAGAAGATAATCTGAAGATAATAAATCTTCTTAGATTGATCACTAGGAAAATCATATCGTTTTAAATTATGCTATAAATATATAATTGATAAAAAATTAAAAAAAGTACGGTTAGTCATTTTACCGGACTTTCTCTTACAGAAAGTCGTTGGCACCAAAGATAAATTTGATATCAAACAACTATAAAAGGTGCCAAAAATTAATCCATACCTTTATGCGGTAAACATTTCCTTTCAATTTATTTCATGAACAAATGTGATATTACACAACGTTTGCAAATAATCGTTTTCAAATGTTATTTCCAAAGAAAAATATATAACACAAAAAATAGGTTTACGAAACAAAATTACACATACAGAAATAACATTAATTTTATATAAAAACTTCTGTAATCCTTTAAAATGAATACCTTATGGATGCTAATTTATGTTTTTTCTTTTATTTTTATGCTCTATTGAGGGTTACAACCAGGTAGGTATTTATTAAATTACTGATAATTTTATGTTGTGACGTGTACTCAATACTTCATAGTAATGAACCATTATTAATAATAAAAATAAAATTATCGTTGTTATATATTAAAACTTAAGTATCATGTTTAATATTTTAATTCAGTCACCACAACAACTGACGGACAATTGCGCTTTTTCATTAGCCGGCCCAGCCCGGTACCACTCGTGATACTGCCATCACTGGACCCATAATCCTGTGAATTGAACTACATGCCGTCTCCCTGGCCTGTGGGCCTAGACAAAAAGCATTGCAGCAGGCGTAAACACCTAACTCGAACCTCGTAATGTATGGAAATGACATAAACTGCAGAAAATAACGAAACGTTATGTCAATCTCATATATTACGAGGTTTGGCGTTTACGCCTGTTGCAATGCTTTTTGTATAAGCCCACTGGCCAGACAGCATATTTTTTGACAATATGTATTTAGGAAAAGTCTTGAATTAGTGCCATATCTGCACTAGTTTAAAACTTTATACATTATCTAGATATAATGTATTGCGTGCCAGCGCAAGCTTCCTTTCCACGCGTCTAACTGGTGTAGAATATGCTCAAATGAAGTTATAAAATTCTCTTTAGATCGTTTAGGTCAAATTAAGAATGGAGCTACATTCTTTCGGTAACGCTACGGCCAATGAAAAAGCGCTCTATATGTACTAATTGTTTGATCGCATGTACCGCTTGTGAACGTGGATTAAATATGATGATAAATAAATGAGTCAATCTAGTCTTAAAAGTTCGCGCTTCGCGTTTGCGGTCATGTATACCTACTCATTACATTAAATATTCGCTCATGCGAAGTAATAATAAATAAATAGGTTAAATACATCATTTCTACTTGCCAGCGTATGTATAGGTATTAGCACATTTTTTGAAGAGCAATCAGATTGATTTTTTCAAACGAGAAACGACGCGAACTTTTCTGACTACCTAATGCTGAGCATCGTAGCCGTAGCACCACTACGATTGCTACGCACGAGTCCAATACATTATGTCATTTTTATTTATATTTAATTATATATTTGCAAGCTGAAATGAGTTGAAGTAAGGTTATTTGTGCACAAAGCATGGAAACCACGCCTTTCATATATGAGACTAAACTATTGTGACACTATTTTTATTTGCATAGCTATTTAAGATAATAGACGGTGCTCGGAGAGGGAACAAACCATTAAAAGAAGGAAAAAGGTTTGAATTTTTTCCTGCCATTAACGGGGCGGGCGCGGTCGCAGACTCAGATTTTGGGGGGGGGGGGGTCACAACACAAAAATACTGCGTATAATAATATAAATGACGTCATAAAAGAAATGGAAGTCTTCTTTTTTTTTGCCAAAACGAGTAATAATATTTTCTCGTATTCATTTTTTTATATCTGGTATTCAATCTTCGTAAATTGACCATATTAAAAGGTTTTGCAGAATTTTGGGGGGGGGGTCATGACCCCTGTGACCCCCTCTTAAAACCGCGCCTGATCCAGAGGAATAAACGCACTAGCCTATTCTTGTTCTCTCTCAAGGAACACATTAGGGAAAAAAGCAGCGAAGTAAAAATAAAGGCGATGAAGTTATAAAAACATATTTTTAATTATACGCATTTTCTTATAGAATAACCAACAAACAACAACAAAAGAAAAATTCTGAAAGTCCTATCTTTTAATTGGAATATTTTGGTCGGGGATACTCCACGATTTCTTTCAAGTTAGTTCTCAGGTTGAAGCGCCTCTTCAACATTCAACCTTAAGTACGACCTCAATCCTACTTGTTGTTGTTTACAGATTTTCATTAGAGGTGATAACCACTTGCGATGCGATACCTATGCATATTTATCTCCTAATCATATACTACAAATACCCAGCGAGACATAGTACCTTCTCGCCGAGTAACATAATTTAACGTTAGTTACATTAAATTTACATTAATGACGTCACTAAACCCTGCTGTATTTCTGGCAAGCGTTGTATTCTTTAAAAAACTATGATTAATAATGAACATTGTTTGCAGAGGTTACGTAAGCAAAAGAGCGCGGGGGAGTTAGATAAACGTGGCACAGGGTCGGTGCGGTCGGGTGGGTCCGGAGGCTCCGCGTCATCATGGGTTTCCTCCGTGGAGAGCACACATTCAGCAACCACACGTGTCTCTATGCACACAAACTCCAATACCAGCTTCATTGTGGAGGCAAGTTTCGTCGCTGCTCAAGGCATATTACGTCAATTGTTAAACAACAATTGATAGATTTGCATGGTAGTCGTTGATCCTTTAAAACAGTCTAGAACGGGATCCCATTAATCGCAACCGTAATGTATTCTAATGAGATGTGTTTCACTATTCCAGGATGAACACTTAGACGCCGGCGTGACCGAAACGTACATGGGTGAATGGAAGAATGACAAGCGAACGGGTTTCGGTGTGAGCGAGCGCAGTGACGGGCTGCGGTATGAGGGCGAATGGTTCGCGAACAGAAAGTACGGGTATGGTGTGACCACCTTCAGAGACGGTACGCGGGAAGAAGGCAAATACAAGAACAACGTGCTCATCACCAGCCAGAAGCGAAAACACATGTTCTTAATGCGATCCGCCAAGTTCCGCGAACGGGTTGACTCAGCCGTCAACGCAGCGCAACGTGCGTCCAAAATAGCGTTACAAAAAGCCGACATCGCTATATCTAGGTGAGTAGTACATGATATTTCATATTATTAGCAAGTTTTAACTAAGTAATTTAACAAACCACTTTTTAAGGTCAACATTTTTAAGGTTTTCAATCAATTTTAAATAACATGCAAAATTATATGCATTCATTTTGATTAGACGTAGGCGCGAATTAAAATTAAATAAGATACTAGTACCTACTTAAGAAAGTTATTTGTACAAATAAACATAATATTTATATTGCATTTGGTTACTAGTTTTTCTATATGCATTCACACACGATTTCTAAACCGGAATTAAATCTATTTGATTTTTTTTTACTTTTTACTGACCACTGGTGAAAAGCTAATACATAAATAACTAAGGTACAAAGTTGCAAACTTCTTATTAACGACCAATTTTGAGACACGGATTTTTCACCACGGTAATGGTGATTTCACACCATAGTAATCTGATTAGTATTACGGTTAAAAATCTAGATAAAATTATTGTTTGTTGTATATACCTATATTATCTTCCCTTATAATTAAAAATCAGACAAAATAATTATTATAGTAAAAATAATTTTCACTAGTTACCTTTTATGCTACATAATATCTTTTGATATAAATAGTCGAGTAACTAAAACACGGTTAACACTCTAGATTAAAATAACCGTGCGATTGATCGATCAGCACTCGGTGCCAATTGTTCGTCTAAAAATATGTCGCGTAATCATAATATATACCATCATTATGTTTTAAAGAATAAATTATGCATATAAAATACAAACAAGTGCAATGAATATTTAAATGTAATTTCAGAACCGCCACAGCACGAGGGAAAGCTGAACAAGCCGATGATGCGGCAGACCAAGCGAAAGAAGACTGTGATTTAGCACAAACAACTGCCAAGCAGTTCGCCCCAGATTTTAAGCACCCAGGCTTTGATCGAATAGGTTTAAGAGAGAAGTATAGACAAAGGCAGAATTATGAACCGCAGGTCACGGCGCCTGCTCCAATACAAGATTCTCAAAAAATCTTGGATGGAAAGAGCATTCCAAACCATATCCCTCCGATGCATTCACAGCTTCCCCAGATGAATAAAATACCAAATGCAGTTACATCTAGAAGACCCTCCACGCAGTATCCCAAGCCGCCACAGTCCATAGATCCCAGACTCGCGAATAGTTCTAATTATAATACAGACGACCGAACTCTTGGGCCTCCTTATGATCCTTATCATAGTTCAAGTCAAGAAAGTTGGACTCCCGGAAATATACAACAGCCCATTACGGATCACCAAAAGCCGTACAGTGCTAATGAACCCATGGCAGGTTATGGTGCACAACCACCGACGGCACAACAACCGTCGGCGTATCGCTTGAACAGACAGGATGCTCTACAACATCAACAAAGCATGGACCAAAGTAATTTACCTTATTTACCTAACCAGGGACGCAGGCTCTCGTCATCTATAAAACCTTCACCGAGTCAGAGTCGACCCGGGCAGGAATGGAACGCAAATTCAGGTATCGTAAGGCGACAGAGCGTGCTCGCTCAACCGATGCAGGATTCCCAGGGTCATTCGTATGTAGACGGACGAAGCGAATTTCGTACTGGAACTGTTCACTCGGAAGGTCAGGCTTTACCGCCTGAACCGCAGGGCTACCATCAAACCTTCGATGCACAGGGCTACAGATCGGATCAAGGCTACAGACAGGACCAAATGTATCGGACGGGACAGGATCAGCAAGGGTATAGACAATTGCCCGATCAACAACAGCAACAGCAGTTGTATCGGCAACCGACAACGGACCAACAGGCATATCGACAGCCGGAGCAGGACGTCATGAACGGGGAACGGGATGCCCGCCAGCCGACCGGGCGAACGTCCATCGATTACTTCGACCACTATAAAAGACCTCCAAGCAGAGATTCGAGCGTGGATCGTTATGGACGTCGGTCACGTCAGCCGTCGGTGGAGGCGGTGCCAGCAGCGGCGGGGTCTCGCGCGGGGTCGGTGGCGCCGCCGCCGGTGCCGAGCTCGCGGCCGACGTCGCGCGCGGCCACGCCAGCGGGCAACGGCCACCTGGCATCGGGCCGCGGCTCGATGTCTCGAGCGCCGTCCCGGGAGCGACAGCCCTTCGAGGAGTCGTTGCTGCGTAAGCGCAACCTGGGGCAGGAGATCTCGCCGTCGCCTTACCAGCCTAAGCGCACGGAGAGCCTGTACATGGCGCCGAACGTCACGCCGCCACCACCGCCGCCCGTCGCCGCGGGGGGAGGAGGTCGCAGGGTGAGCCTTTTAATTTTTTTTTTTCTTATAATTAATAATTATATTTTTCATACCTAATCCTGTTAAGTATAATATTCAAATAATGTTAATAAAACTTATTATAGAACTTGCCCCGTGACGCAGTGGTCACCATACCCGTCTGCTTTACAAATGTTTAACTCGATTACGTACCGTTAAGACATTTTGTAGAATCTACAAATCTGTGTGTACTGGGCTATGCAAAAAAAATATTATTCATAATCTTTTAATGAAACTCAATTACTGACTTTCTTATTTATTTGTAAATAGATACTCTCCATATAACATTATTTATATTTATAAGCTTTGTAGGTCCAGATACAAAACAGAAATACCAAGGTCAATCGATTTTGCTCAAAAACTCGGCAAAAAATATGTATCTTTAGGTTACTTTAGGTTACTTTTATACAACAAGCAACCAAGTCTTAGTGACCTCGTAGCAGGTATTTTGGTTTTCAGGTTAATTAATTAAACTGAATTAAGACTTACACAATCTAAACACTAAAGCTTTATAACAAGATAAACTTTCACTAACAATTCATTCCAATTATCCTATTGCTAACAAATATTGGCGATCTAGTACTTATTCCTATCAACACCTAATATGTCTGTCAATATTATTATACTAACGTGACAGTAACATATTGCAGCCTCTTACACCGTGGTTCATCATATTGGTCCATAGAGCGTAGATGGCAGTCTTCATGTAAAATAACTTCAAAAACTTATGGAATGTCTGAAATCATTATGTGCAACAAAATATATGGAATCGTATATTTTGTAGCAATCTATATTGTATCAATAATAATTATACCAAAATATATGATTCCATATATTTTGTTGCACGTAATAATCCAGGTTCTTTGTTTTATATTGAAATTATATATACTAAATTATATGCAATAACCAAATATAATCCTACGAGGTTATCCCAGTGTAAACAATGCGGTGGTAAATCTATTGGTATTGACGTAATTTCGACTTGCGCTTAAATAGAAACGTGTTTACGACCGCGAGCACCCCCGAGAAAGATTTCCTAATTTTTAATGAATTGTCCTAAACGCTTTTGTATTCAATTGGTCTAATTCACTCACTACATCATCCTTACATCGAAATGACTCAAAGTCCCTTCAAATTTAGTGACCTATTTTTTATTCAAGACAAGTTTAAGGTTTTTCTTTCATACCTAAGAATAATATACACTTATAGGTAACAGCTGCAAACAATTTTCTATATATAAAGAAACAAGCATATTTTTTCTTGAAATCACTTCGCTGCTAAAAATAGTAAAAACGAACATTAACACATGCGTTCTTGTAATGTTATCAAAATTATTACATTTTGTTTGTGTGGATATGTTTTATATTTGGTGATAAAATAAATTAAATAATAATAAGTACTTTACAGATTTCGACGCTGTCAAAACGTAATGCTTAATTAACATTTTTATGTCTTTTTCTAGTTCAAAAAAGAAAATAATTATACCATTATTTCGTTTCTCCTATAAAAATAAATTCCCTGAACTAAATTGAACTAAGCTAAATTAAAAGAATATGCATAATTCCAAGTAACTCTTAATTAATTATGTAGCACAAATCCTGTTGTCAGTTAAGTTTTATTTAACTTTTGATTATGTAAAGTACCAAGCGCTTAAATAAAATTTCTTCAGATACAAAATACAAATTGATAAAATATGTAATGATGACGAAATATATGTGTTTACCTTAGTGTCTGTCAACTCGTCGTACTTGGACATTCAAATAAACGGTAGTAAACACGACAAGGAATGAGGCAGACAGATATATGCGCCCATCGCTTCAGCTTCGCCGTGCCGGTGGGCGGCGGGAGATCGCTCAGCCCGTTCTATTTCTAAATTGAGACAGTCATCCGCAGCCGCTTTCCGCGCAACACCTCTTTGCTAATTATAAATAGAAATTTTGAATATCAACCAAACGGAAAAGCCGGTATTGTTAAAAAGTAAAATAGTCAGTGACTTCTAATATTTTACGCTTGACCCTCAGTGACCTTTACATTTAAAGGATGGAAATGTGAGCTTTAAGTGGAACTTTAGACATATTTTGCGTAACGATTTAGTGCATTTACTTTTAAATCCATGATGTGGTATCAAGGAGGCGATGAAGAAGAAGACGAAGACCTTATGTGTTCGCCGGCGATCCTCGCCCGGCGCGCTTCTGAAAGCTGGATAAACGTTCCTCCTGTAGAGGTACTTAAAAAGCTACTTTCGAAAAGTCTTCAAAGATGAAGTTATTTATTGAGAGAAGGGCGTCCATTTTGAAAGTGGTCATGTCAACGTATAAATTCACTGCACTAAAATATGTATTTTGCCTCAATCTACTCGTAACGACTATGAAAAAGTCGCAAAAAAAAGGAAACATTAAAAAATGATATTCACGATCATAAATTCTCAAAGCGATCCAAAAGAAATCCTAAAAAACTGCAATATAATAAATTTAAAGCACTGTGTTTACTTATTTGCCGACATATCAGCAAATGTTATTGCTTTTATGATGTCTAGTGCCAAAGATTGCATCGTTAATTTAATTCTATGAGATATGGATATATCGGAATATGAAACTGAGTAGTATTATAATGGTATTAATTTCCGAATGATTTGAAATTTAAAACAAACATGCAATGCAATGGTATTTTGATATGGGTAGGTTTTTACTGTGTTCTTCTATTGATTTATAATTAAAATTTATAATTAAATAAACTGATTTATAATCTATCAATAGGTTATAAATAGTGCCTTTAAACGTATTATAAATAAGGAGCATGTTATTTTGAGTCTATACTCTATTTTTAAATTTAAAGTTCCATTTGACAAATTCCAGTCCTATATCAAAGCAAAGTTCGAGTTTAGTAATTTAAACTTGGTATTTTTCTTCTTTTAATTAATATGAAACGTGTAGATTTACGTTCTTTTTTTTTAAATCAAAGTGAAATGTTAGTTAGCTACACTATAAATTCAATTTATTTATTTTGTATTCTTTAATAACGTGACAAAAATAACCTTCATTTTAAAATTTGAACTGAAAACTGCCTATGAAAAACTTAAATTGACCATTTTTCCGTGGAATTATGCCAACTTCTATACCCAAAAACTTTCACGAATAAACTTTTAGCTTAATTTCAATTCCCATGTAGTAAAATTTTATTACTGTAAATTTTTAGGAAAAATATTTAAGAATTAAACAGGTACTGGAATTTAAAAAAAAGGATGTGGATTTTACATATTTATGATCAAAACATAAACGAGCGATCATAAATATAAAAACTCCAATCAACAATCAATAAATTTACATGAAATAAATCTTACAAGAAGACTATACATTACATTAGACGCATATGTGTACCTACCATATGTAAGTAGTCGCTGAATAACAACTTCATTGTTACATGATAAAATGACTGCGCTGAGCCTGCAAGACCAATTCTATTTGCACTAACTCCTGATTCACTGAATCACTTGCGTTGTCGGTGCATCCATGAAACATAACCCAGTAGCGTAGCGTGGTGGGTGCTGGAGGGGCCCATGGCCCCGGGCGGCAAGCTAATGCCAGAAAGCGCCGCGATTTTTTAAATTTGTAGTTAATCGATAATTGAAATTGATAGATCCATTATGAGAAATTTCGACTTGAGGAGTTGTAACTTGAAAATTCAGTCACCTTGAAAATGTGCACCTTCTCCTTTTTTGAAGTCGGTAGAAGAATGCGTGTACTTAAAGGTCCAATAAATGAGTTATCGAAAGATTTTATGTCCCTTTTACCAATTTCATGACTAATCATTAAAAAAAGAGAGGGCGGCAAATTTTGAACTGGCCCTGCGCGGCAAAAATCCACGTTACGGCGCTGACATAACCATCCGCTACCCAACCGTTCCCAGATGGTGAGCACGCCACAAGCGTTGCAGCGCAAGAAGTCGTTGCCCGACGTAGCAGCGATGCCTCGGATGGCGGACGGAGGCGGCATGTCCCGCGAAGAGGTGTCCGCGCTCGGCTCCGCGCGCCGCGAGGAGGTGCGCCGCATGCACGAGGAGACCGAGAAGTTACGAGCCAACCCCCTACTCTACCTTGTCAGTCCGCAAGTTAAGGTAACCTGACTGAGGATGTTCCCAGTGTTTAAGTAAACAAAACCCTCAACCCATACACGCAGAAATATTTCACACATACGCTTTACATTAATTTTATTCCTAACATAGACTGCGACTCCTTCTAATCAGCCAGCAATGGAAGGTTAATGGTTTATCTTTTTTACATACACATTTAAATTAAATGTATATACAATAGGAATGCCCCTTTGCACTACCATTAACAAAAGACACTATTAACACGCTCATTATTATTCAAATAAATAAAGTCTTCACCCTCATAGATTTATACTAAAACTTCTCTACAGTCTCTACATTCATTACAGCTAAGACGTACTTCGATTAAGAGGGCAATATTACAAGTCAGCCTTGTCTATATGTAAGTTAATATTAACTTCGATGTTATTTTGGATTTCAAACTAAATCTTTTATTTTCATAACTACGACAACTATTATTGCATACAATAACTAATCTCGCCATTACTATTTTATAATTTAAAATCATCATCATTCATAGCCGCTACACAAAGATTTCGCTACTTTAGGCATCTGTCTAATGATTTCTACCCTAACTAAAGTCATATATCCAGGGAGATATCATGCAGGTATGGTGACCACGTTGCGAATTGTAATAATAATAATAATAAAAACTCTACCAGTGAGTTTGATTTTGAATATTGTGACTGACCTATGATGAACTTGGCTCTGGATCTACGCTTCAATTTTGTATATTTTTATATGCTGTATTTATTTATTATTCTGCATGAGACCAAACTGAATTCTATAACGGATTGGTGAAAAGAGATACGGGTATAAATCACTACTAAGGTTTACAAACTATATTATCGTGTTTTCCGAAGCATGGGAGTTATATAAGGATTCACCCCCGTACAGCCCCACTAATGTTGGGAGGTCATCGTAGGTCGGCTACGTTCGGCACAAGCTACGAAGCTACGACAGTTTATAGCTACGCGCCTGTAGCTCAGATGAATATAATATTTAAAAAAAAATGGTAGGATATTTTTATAGCATAAATTAGACCTTTCAATTTAAATATACAATAGGTATTACATGTGCTGTTTTGATAAGGAGGCTTTTAAACATTCAAATGGCAACGCAAGTAAGGTAGGACAAATATAAGCTTGTAACTTAATTACAGCATTAACGTACAACATGGTGGCCTACTTAGATTTTTTCGGCTCCGTTAGGATGTTTTATAATATTTATGGGTGTATAACATTATACTCAACTAAATATAAATAGAAAAATATATCATATTAACATCATTCAATTTGAAATTAGGACTCATTGTCTATAATGCAGTCTTTAAATCAAGAAGTACTTTTTCAATGAATTTAATGTACGATGACTAATTGAATTATAAAGGTTCTGATGTCCATCCGTACCTCCGTCTTATTAGTAAAGGCACTATTATAAAAAATGCCAAAAATATTAACAGTTTATTTCAGTAGTAATAGTATCCTTCGTTTTCAAGTTCCACGCGAACTTGACCCCTTCACTTTTTATTTATTCCGTTTTTATATGAATTTCGGGTCTCATGCAATTGTGTAATTTCGTTTTTTTTTTTTTTTAATTTGATCTAAACCATAAAACAGACGAATTGGAAAGTGGTCATCGTCGCCTATGGACATTTGCAATATAAGGAGATTGTGGAACGAGAGACTTTCTCATAAAGCCGGCGATAATGCATCGCGATAGCTTGCCCGGATGATGTGAACATAAAATTGTAATTTATTAATAAGTGATCAGGAGAAAATAGGCTTTACCATATATAAGAGACCTCATTAAAGGCTATGTAAGTGATACGGTTGTGGATTTACAGGACTGGTTTTCGCGGCAGCAGCTGGTGCTGCTGGTGCTATTCATCAACATCTCGCTGGGCATCATGTTCTTCAAGCTGCTCACGTAGCGCCGGCGCGGCGCCGCGCGCCTCCCACACCTTGTACATACTCTACCGAACCACTCAAAACCAAAACTAAGTTGAACGTTCAATATTAAATAATAATAAACTCCTTGCCTCAACCTTCTTTTTATACGAGTTCATTTTATTCTGAACGTACACACGGAAACGTATTTATTCGTCGATAAGGACTTCGGTTTGCTAGTGTACTTTTAAAGTTGTGTAAGTGTGCAAAGAAAAGAAAACTAAGTGCAAATATGCCCCACCCTCGTCGAGTTTGTAATAACGAAATTCTTATGGTGTGAGAGTGAGATTTTTGTGTCCACTAGTCGAAATCTACGAGTGTAAGGAGCACGAAATGTTTATGAACCTGCATATTGTAGGTTTCGCTCTTGTAGTAATATTTACGCCTTAATGCCATGAGGATTATTTATTTTTTTGGAAACATGCGACCAGAAACGTGATAATTAAAAACTCTAACCGAAGAAGGCTAAATAGGCATAAAATTATTGCGATGTCCGCTACGGACTCAATGTTGAGCTAAAATATTATATATTTATAGTTATTGTTACCTAGCTGCCCAAAATAAAACAATAAGTACTCAAATTTTATAAAACGTAGTTTCGTAAACACCAGAATCCAACGGTTAAAATTCTTAAATTGAAAATGTCAATGGTTACTATAATTTATTAATTTATGCTAAATATATTTTATGGTATAATATTTTATGAAAAAAATGTACATTTAGAAACTTTTATAAAACTTTTTCTATTCTTAAAAAGAGTATAAAGCGAAGTACTTAATTCGCGTGAGCCTTGCTTTCATTCTAAAGGAAACTAGAAAGATAAGTAGTTCAATACGTAAAAATTAGTTATAAATCAATTATGATTGACCCCATTACAAACATTGCCTGTTACATATATTATTATGTAATACATTGTTTGCTTTAAATACGAGCTATTGAAAGCATAACATGATTTTTCCCTACTCTTCGAAAGTCTCATACAAGAAATATTGTTGTTAATTAAAAAGAACAAGTTAAAATTAAAATGTAACAATTGGTGCACAAAAGTATATACAATTTCGTAACCTTATGTCGTAACTGTTGTAAATGATGTCAATTTTCTCGTAATAAAAGGTTTTTATATATGAACTTTGAAATATTATATCTTATTAATTTATTAATATTGTCATGGAAAGAGTGCGTAAGAGACTGTTGTTATACAAAGTACAACGAAAGTTGTAGAAATCGCGCAAAAGTTTATGTGTTGTATTAAAGTTCGTAAGACAATTTTCGCAGTTTCATTGTGTAAAATATAAGTTTTATCAGTAAGAGTTTTAATTACTTGTATCGATTTTATCTACGTTTCACAAATAAAATATTTTAACAAAACTATACCGAATTTGTTTTTATACCCATGTGCTCATGTACCTATTTACGACTCCATGTAGAATAATTTGTTTTTCCCAACTATTACTAATATATTAATTTATTTCTAAGAATTATCCTTTACAGAAATAGTGTTTTCAAATTTATATTTTTTGAAATTCAATGTTTTTATTTACAGTTATTACATTTTAATTTATATACATTTAGATTTAGAATATATAATATATACATTTTATATCTTACTAGCTGAACTGTGAAACGTCCTTGTGCTATATAAATGATAAAATCACGATTAAAAATGGGGGGTGAAAACTAATGATTATAAGATTTTAATGACAAATCATCAATCATCTACACTGATATTACAAACAGGAAAGATTTATTTCTTTGATTATATTGAATAAACTCAAAAACTACAGAACTGATTTTTAAGAGTCCTTCATGATAGACAGCTACAATATCAACAAGTAACATAGGCTCTATTTTATTTCCAAACAAATTAGGGATCTT
>DWNR01001250.1:0-15706 GCA_018250455.1 Polygonus leo
ATATATACAAATAAAATAATAAAGTATACATTTTGATCATGACTTTTCAAATAGGTAATGAAATTTAGGTTATCCACGTGTAATTTTAATAAGACAGACTTTTTGGATTAAATTATATCTATAATATATATCATAGGCTTTAATAGTGTCAATAATAAAGTTTATACATTACATAGACATTTAGTACAACGGAACCTACAAGTGACTGCATTAATAACATTGAACGGTTACATGAGCCACGCGTCAACTCAACGCTGATGAGTCGCACGCCTCTGCTGCAATCCGACAGTTGTATACAAGGCCACTTTTAGTACATTTTTCACAATCTTATAATTGAAGCTAGAACCAGATTGAGCTAACTGCAATTTTGTGATTTTCACCTATTTGAATTAGCATTTTTTAAATAGTAATTTATAATATCAGAAGGGCCAGAAATTGTTTACACGGTTTAGACATATATTTTTGATATAAAAATTTAGCCGGATCTGGTTTGTAGATTACAATTATTAAATAAAGAAAATGCATATAGGTCAAACATTTCTACAAAGCAGTTAGGCCAATCTGGCTATAGCAGCCTAAATTAAATGTATAAGCACAAATTTACTGTACGCTAATAAAAATAAGTAAGAAAAAACTATATTTACTTTTATTGCTAGTAATTAAATATGTACTAAACTCTTAAAACTGGCCCGGTGAAGCATGAAGCTATATTTATTACGATACATGAAACTTTATAAACAGACCTAAATAAAAGGAACGCTAAACTGAGTATGTATGGCTGTCAAAGCTATTTATCGCATTTTTATATATTGACCACCAAATTTTGTGTCCTTTCAGCCTTCTGAAGCTAACTTCTAACTAATAAATTCAGAACATATTTCAAATAAAGAATCCAGTCAGGTATTTACTGCGCTAGCAATTATACACTAGCACAAGCCTAACTACATGCGACTATACATATCATAAATAGTATACATATTTGGTAGGTAGGTACTCACATTTCTAAATCCTTCACTTCCACCACCTTGCCGAAAGTGCCCTCACCAAGCGTGTCGATGATTTTATCTGGAAGGAAACCAAGCCAATATAGTTAATTAACTGTGCATAAGACAAAGTCATGGTGGAATAAACATTGGATTTCATTTATGCAATCTCAATCCGTCAAAACACAGATTAAAACTAAAATAAACAAATATAAACGAAATTACCAATGATTATGAGTTCCAACATGACTTTATTCGAAGATAGAAAATGGTCGGCGCTGTTATTTAAAACTTGGAAAAAAATTAGAAGCAAAACTTTGAATTACTGAAATCCACAATTTGCAAATCACTGATCTGCAAGAGATTGAGACAAGGCAATCTAATCTGTTTGTATTTGAGTACTCTGTAATGTGGAGTAATTTTACATGTTAGATATCCTGCTTTTGGAAAATCAATAGTGTGAGTTACAACAAAATGAGTGAAATGTCTATGTGGTGTACCTGCATCGTATAGTGTAGAGTGTTCGGTGTATGGGTAAGTGAGTGTCTGTGTAAGTGTGCATAAAATACATTTGTTAAGTTATGTTGGTTGAAACGAACATCTCGCTCCCATGACATATCCGGGCCAGTACACCAGATGTCCGTCCTTGTCGTCCTTCACGGAGGAGCGTGCCCGGGAGCTCTGCACGCGCAGCGCCGCCGCCGTCCGCCGCCGCCGCGCCACGCACCCGCCACGGCCGCACGCGCCATCCACACGCACCACGCCACATGCCACGGAGAGCGCCACGCGATCGCCACGACCCGAGTAGTGTTGTACCCAACAATCAGACAATGGAACGGTTGCCCGTCAGACAAGCGACAATTGGTATGGTGTCGTACATGCTGTTAAAGGGCGTACGGGTGGGCTCTGCGGCACGGCGCACCGGCGCGGCGGGCGCCCGAGTCGCGCCGCGATCGGGGGCCCGCCGGCGTTGCGCGCCGCTCACGAGGAACCGGCTCAGAGGGAGGCACCGGGAATTGGGAACCGATACATTCATTCGCATCACTTTCGTAATCACCACGCACACAGGAATATCGGGATAAAAGTGTCCACCCGAAACTATTTTGTAACATTTTTAATACTAACGTTTTTTATAGAATATCGACCAGAAGAACTTTGTTTACGTTTAGTATTTGAAAATATTTTTACGGAAAATAAGGACATGTTAACTTTAAGAACACGCACAAAAAGGCTTAGCACATGCACTATCATTTCACTGTTTTTAATATAGACTCTTTTTAGAAAAGTTTTATCTAAATCGTTAACTTTCATTTATTCTATGAAAATTAGGCGCAGAAAACATCATTATAAATCTGTCTACCGCACCGATCTTAACAGAACTGTCGTATTTCAATTTACCTTCGCATACTTTTACTACTTGTACTTTTTAGTCGACTACCTTCAGATATTTTTTATCGATCCGTCGTTATAAATGTTCTACAGATAAACAGTACATGCATTTTCATATTTACACAAATAAATAGTAGAACTATTGCAAGCGTAAAGGGCGTCGACATCGTATTAGTTTAAAAATAGTTATTTGTTTTGCAAGTGAAAACTACGCGGTCGCATATTTTCCATAAAATATGGTGCGAATATTAAAACTGACGGACCCGATTTAGGTTAGCAGCACACAGAGCGCAGGCAGGCGGTTAGCTTGTGCTTACAGGCGGCGTGGCCGCGCGCCGCATCAGGTGCCGCGGCCGCTGCGGACGGTGGCGACTGCGCAGCTCGGGCGGCAGCACCACCACGTCTCCGATGCCCAGCGGCTCAGTTTTCTTTAGCGCGACTACATCGTTGGCCACTCCGTTAGTTTCCTTCTCTGTAATGCGCCCGTACACTTCATCCAAATGAGCGTATTTCATTATGAGGCTTTGTATCTCCTTGCGTCTCGTCTCCCTTTCGGTTAGCATTCGATCGCCGACCGGAGTCTTGTCTTCGTCTTCATCGCTGGATGGAAAATATATTTGTTTTTGTCTTCCTGTATCTTTAGTTGGAGATGATACAGGTGTCTTTGTTATTAACTTCTGATCTGTTAACTTCTGATCGGTTTGATCTTGTTGTGGTGGAGAGACTAAATCTCGAGCGCCCGATTGTAAATTAATGTCGACAGGTCGCAATGTTAATTTACCTCTTCTGTCGCTGTTATCACTTTTTTCAGCTCTGAGCGATCTTCTTTGATGTTTGCGATATATACTGTCTCTGTCTTTCCCGACGTATGGTCTATCCTTCAAAGAGACATCAAATCCATTTTTGTATTCGTTCCTATCATTTTGTTTATGACTAGCAGATAAACGACGATCAGTTGTATTTCTAAACGGAGTTTTATCCCTTGTTTTTTCTCGAATGTAATTGTTGCTTTTATTAAATGAATGTTCACCGAATACAGCGGTAGTCAGACTTCTCATTAATCCTCTAGATAAAGAGTGCTCGGGCTCCAAGGTCTTATCACGATCTTCTTTATCCTTTCTAGCTTTTTCCTTTTTCTCGACGGCTATCCTATCTAACACTGAAGAATATTTATCTTCTAAGCGACTACGTGTGCTGCCCAAAGGAATTGTGTTCTCTATGTTGTTGTTATTGGTTTCCTTGAGAGGATATCGTTTTGTAAACGGCGATGATTTATTATCTTTCATGTGAGCTCTGCGGAATGAGTCACTGCGCATGACAGCGCTTATCCCGGAGGTAGAATGTAAAGGTGATGATCTATCTATTCGAGCCTTAGTTGTGCCCAGGTAACTGGAGTAAGTCCGATCTTCATTTAACTTCCTAGTCGCCGGTGCTGATAAACCGGAAGTAAAGGATGTGTATGGAGAAATATTTCTATTCTCATAACGTCTTACATTTGCCAACACAGAATTCTTACTCGAATGTAACTTATCATCAAAACGAGATCTTGCAGTAGCCAACTTAGCTTCAACGATAGGATCATTTTTCTCAGAGGGCCCCCGACGTGTTAGTCTGTTAATGATACTGGAATATCCATCTGACAGCAACTGAGTCACACTTGTAGTGGATGCGCGGGCGTACCGTTGACGTCGTGGACTTGTCCCGTTTCCAGTGGTGCTGATGGTGGCCATGTTCCTTCCGTTCAAAAAATCCAATATTGCACGCGCACTTATTAACCAGGATAAATCACATAACAAGTGTCAAGCAACATAACTATGTTTGAAAACTTCACATGATACGTATGCAATGCAGTCTTTCGATTGTGATGTATCGCTACCGCTCAATATGTAACGAGCGACGGATGGTTTGATATCGCGCATTAGACTGGGTCCACTTCAGATTGAGAGCGTACCTAAGCGAGGAGGGATTTCAGAAAGATCACTAGCGCAGCCGAGTGCGGCCGTCGGTGCCAAGTAATGGTCGCGGACTAAAAATATCGGCAACCCGTGGGAGCGCCCTCCCGCGCAGGCCGAGGTGCCGCCGCTCGCGCATTTTCGTCACATTACACCCGGTATACCTACGTACACAACTTTTTAGCATATAATTATAGGGAGATTATTCTCACCAGTTCCTCCCTATACCGAAATAAATGTAACAAATAAATTATTGCTATATGTTCGACCTGCGCCATTTGGCTCTGCCGCGTTGACCGCTATTTTGTACTCGTTAACAATTACACATACTTCACATTTTTAGAGAAGAAAATAGACATTTTAACCTCAATAGCGCCTACGACGTTATGGATCATGAAGCAAACAAGTGCTTCCTTATCACACTGTAATATTAAGGATAATGCCCTTTGCATAAATCATAAAGCTAATATAGCTTTTTAATTATTGTATGTATTTTATAGCGTGCGAACCAACTAAGTAGGTTTTAGTAGGTCGATGAACATTTCCACGATAATAGGTATATCTTGCTGCAATGAGTCAGCGCTTGTTGACATCTTCATGTAATAGGAGTTTGGGCGTGTGATTAAGCCTTTTTTTGATCGGTGAGGTGTTCGAGCCAAGACAGTTCTGTCAATAAGCGTCCGCTAATTGGGTTAGTGGAGCGCGTGCGAGCACTGAACAATGCTGGTGGTTAGCGTGCGCAGGCGTCCGCCCGACCACGCTGCATTGCCGTGTCTAAAAATCTATAGGTCAACTTTTTTTAAACGTCGTGTCGCCTAGATGTCTGCGAGTTCTTGAGTGCTCAAATATGCCATGTAGAGTAAAAATAATCTTGAAGTTCTCAATATGCCTATCTTACAATCCACATTACTTTTCATTTCTCTTCTATCTTGAACATATAGTATCCGAGATGTCAACGCCCACTTGAGAAACGTTTAAAAAACTAATGCAGGTCAAACATGGTCAATGATAACCATAATCTATAACGATTGTTTTGTTTATGAGATGCTCTATCAGTTTTATGGAGACATATCACGTACAGAAATGTCGATAAATGGATGCGGGCGTATAAAAGTTGCGCGTGAGATTTATAGTGCGATGTAACACGTATAACATTCTCTAGTAGCGACGGTTATCTTATTATAAACAAGAGACATGATTTGTAGTTGAGCAGCTTCATACTTTGATAAGATTTTACTATCATTCTAATGGCAGAGATGATATGATTAAAAAATGCAAGAATGTCAGAGTATGTATATTCATATTAAGGAATTATTATTAATTAAGGAATAGCTGTCGGCTATATTTTGCTGTCGGAAAAGTAATATTGAAATAATTGTTTTGGCGCAACGGAAGCGTGGTATATCAAACATTCTTAGCATACATCTACACTTTCTCTTGGCAAACATATTACACACCGCCTTTCAGCGTCCGATTTCAGTTAAATGCCGACCTTACTTATAATCGCTGATCAATATCACGGGCTTATGCTGAAATCGCTCAAGTCACTTTGCACGGAATCTAACTATGCACTGCAACGTTTACTAAATATAAAAATGCATGTACTTTAAAGTATCTAATCACAAATTCCAGTATCACTTTACGTACCTCAGAGAATAAATCATCGTCTATTATAAGATAGAGTATTGACGAATTGAAGAAATTTCCGATATTTTTAAGTACTTTCATTACGCGATATGCTTTCATCTTATGCACTGCTATACACACAACGGTTAAAAACAACACGGATGCCAAAATTTCGTCAACACAATTGCTAGCGTAACACTGATATAACGTCACTCTCATTGTAATGCAACTCGGTCGTTATAAGACAGCCTTGCCAGCTGTTTGAGACGGGATTTGGATATACAACGGTAAACAGGGTGCTCAGGTAAGGGAGCCCCCTCTACGATTGGTTCGGCTAGCCCTTTTTACGAGCTTTTTTCTACACGACTACGAAAGAGACGGACATCTCCAAATACGCGTTTTGTATAATTGAGCCGGTTCCTTTAATAGATATTATTTTTTAATTACATTTATGTGTTATTTAATTTAGACAAGTAGTTTACAGAAGGAGTACGTGACCAATAATTATCAATAATATAATTTCAAGATCAACTTAACGATGAGGTTACTGACAAGAGATATTGACAAAGTTAAGTAGCTATAATGTGTTACCAGATAAACAACGTAAACATCCTAAAATACAGCGATGAGACTGACCTTGCCCGCGATTTTACTGCACGCATCGTCCACATCGAAAAGGATATCTGCAACCACTGCGAGGAGTTTCGCAATATCGTGCCACTTGCAACCGTGATCCTTGAGAAAACGTTTGTACAGCTCGTAAAACGATCCGAACCTGAGCGAGTCGCGGATGCGCTCAGGTTTTGTCACTATATCAGTCATCGTAGCACGAGTACACCACGATAAGTGTCGAGAAGCGGGTAGGTGTTACGCCGGTCGTTCCACTACTGTATCGTGAACACGCGCTAGACTCGATACACCCAGTTCGGTTGAACCGACGCCACGCGAAACAATAGCCTACTAATCGGTAATAAATGAAATTTTCTCAATGAATATTATATCTATGCGTTATCTAATGGAACGCACTTCGCGCCGAGCGACGACTAAAAGTAAACTGAGAGGAGGCCGACGTAGCATTTCAATTAAAAGATGGGAACAAATGAAACGAGCAATTGTCTCGGAAGCTTTCGGTTAAAACAGGATTTATCCGCAAATGGGTGATACGCGAATGTAATTTTTTCCTGTTAATATTTCGCTTAACAGTACGTACGGTATTATTTAGTACCTATTAGTTATAAAATTAATAGGAAAAATATACCACAAATTTTTAATTAAATGTGGGTGAGTCATACTCGTAAAACTCGTAAATAAAACAATATAATGAAAATATGGAATAATATTTATAACAAACAATTAATTTCACGCTTATTTGCAATAAGGGAAAAAATGTGCTTGCACTTTGAAGTAAATTCACAAAAATTTTGGTATACAAACATTGATTCCTTCAAATCGCTGGGTTTCTCTGCGTGATTTTGTCAAAATTAAACAAAATATATGAAATAAAATTCAAGCTCAATACTAAATACGCTTGTTCAAAATAGAATCATCACGCTTATGAACTGTGAATGAACTACTAAAGGTACTGTAAATAGGTCGGTACATATATTTTGGGAAAAGCAGTATTGATGTGTCACTCACTCGTTATGTTACGAAACGTGAAGTGATACATACATGACATCCAATTAAGATCGATAGGTACTTAACGGAACGACCGGTTGAGCAACAAGATTTTACTCCAATAGTCCATATCATATAAAAATAAAGATTATTTATTTGTGTATATCGTGAAGCATTAATGTAAAAACGCTCATTCTCTTAAATTGTGCGTCCATTTGTCGCTTACATCGAATTTAAAGTATGCGAAAAGAAAAAAATGAAGACCTGGTTTACATTGCGGTTAAGTCAATATTATTTTATAATATGTAAGTATGACCGTTCCAATAAATTTATCATATCGCCAAAAACGTGACTATGACATTTTTTGAAAATATTATATTTTTTGAAAATATTTTCATGGAATTGCAAGAACGGTGTATGTACATCACCAAACTTATACTTAGTTAAACCTTTTAACGGTCAAAATGATGTACAAAAAACGTCTATAAAACAATAAATAATTTTATGACTAATACGAATATTTACTTCGGAAGGCTAATTCAGGCGTTTTCTTGATTTGAAGAAAATACCGTGGTTCTACATTGTGATGCTGTGCGTTAAATTGCTTGTGCGTTAATATCAATGATGGTCTTTTGTTTATTATGATTTTTGATAAATTTTGGTTGGTTTCAAATTATCGCTGATCTGTTACTGTTCTGTTCCATCTATACCTGGCACAACATTTTATTTCAATTTCAGGTGTTTTTACTAAAATGTTAGACACGATTTAAAAATAATTATTATTATTTAAAAATTATGATATACCCAAAGTTTAAGTCAATCCGAGACTATTTTTTAGTAACAAGCATAGTTAAGAACCAACTGGAACGCTTCAGTAATAATTAGGTACAATTCCGACAGGTAAGGACCGGCGACCGGAAAGGCGCATGCGATTGGTATATACAAGGTCGGCCGGAAGGAACAGGGCTTTACCAAATAGATAGGTTTTGTTTAGGGTTGTCGCGTAGGCCTAAGACAGATTAATAAAAGGTAACCTCGTACGTCCGTGGAATCAAATATATTTTTATTGAATCAAATATATTTTTAATAATGTAGTATTCTTGAGGGGTTTTATATGTAAGTACTGTCATCAATTTCACCAGACAGATCCTTCAATAAAAGATTTATAGTAAAAAACGCTACTTTCTTATCTTACTATCTTATATAAGATCTTATCATGCTAGTTGCTTCATGTCATTAAAAGTGAAACTACATAATATGTAAATTTTGCCGTTTTCAAGGCTGTATTAGGTAGCAACCTTGATTTATCAGTTTCGTAATCTTGCCGGCCGCCACTTTTCTATATAAATGATGTGCGATAGAAACCCCCAACGAACTTGACCTACACTGCACAAACTATAGTCAAACTAAATAGACGACTTAGTAACAGTACAAACAAACTATGCAAGATTAATAACGCTAATTTCAAAGAGTTCACCTTCAAAATTAAGATACCAAATTTAAGACATTCCACGAATTATAGCATTTTCCTCAAATAATATTATTGTTCTCAAATTATCGGCTTTGTATGCATTCATCAGTTTGATTACTTTTCGTTCGGAAATAGCTTCAAAGGGAAATGGTATAAATAAGATTCTAATTATATACATATTTTACGACCAGCGACGCTGTCGAGTCACCTTACTGTCAACGTAGTCTATGGACATTTGCAACACCCGAGATATCAGATGAGTATTATTATTTTGTTTGAATAATTTTATTGGAACATACTAAAAATGAAGTACTTGGATTCTATATATTTCCCCATAAACAAATTTCTAAACACATTCTAATAGGCTCTCTTTTGACACATAACAAGTTCAGGAAAATTTCAATCAGCATGCTATTCGATACTCGATTAGCATCCATGAACAAGTTATATTAATTATACCAGCCATACCTAAATTTTCGGTAATTAAATCGTATTTTAACAATTAACTATATTTAAATATTACAAGAATCCATTAACTAATAAACTATGTTTATAATGATTGCTATAATTCAAATGATATTTTGAAACGAGTAATCTGGGCCAGTACCCCTATATTTATCGTTCATAGGTGATAATATTTTGCTACTTAAAAAATTAATACATATATATATTTTTAAAACCACGTTATTGGAGCAAAGTGAACAAAAGCTGATTGACGTATGACAAACATTAGGCAACAGAAAATATTTCTACATTCCATTCCCGCCTATCATTCCTGAATCATTTGCGGCCGGAGCTGGCTACAACGAGTTTCAATTTAAAGATTTTGTTTTACAACTCATAACAATTGAAGAGCACGCTTGATGAGTCTCGATTAGGCAAACGCGTACCAGCTGGTTGTACTACGTTATTATTAATGGTACTATTATGATGGATACTGTTCGTGATATATATATTAGTGGTATTAAGTGTCAAAACGTGCACGAGAGAACTACGTTAGTCACCGTTTAAATGATTAAAAACGTGCATGTGGTCTAAACATACTGACATATCTCTTTATTAATCCGTATTTGAACAATGTCAATATAATATAGCAGTAAATAAGGGGCTTTTGTGTTGTAACGGTGAGGCACCGTTCGCGGACAATCCAGATCTGACACGGTCTGTCACAATCGATCCGACTTTTAAGACCTATTAAGACTGATATAGACAAAAAAGCGTTTCGGTATTCAATCATGTAAAACGAAAATATAAACCGAATTGTACTCTTATCTATTGTCTATACTATGATCAATTTTTTTTAATTTCAGATATACATATTTATTACGTATATTTGTTTAAATATATTTAATGACTAAGCATACCTAAAGTTGATTTATAAATAAATTTTGTCAAAGTGTTTATAATCAGTGTAACATAGTTGTTCAGTTATTGGCAGACGGTATAATTCGCGGTATAGATAGAATAATGTGATCGAGTTGGCGAGATCGAGTGGGCGGTGCGTGCGCCGCTCTGGCAACGCTGGTTATCATAACGGCGTGCATGTAGACTGTTTCGCCTAGGTGAAGGTGATCGACGCTATTTCTGCGCGCATGCGTGCTAGCCGCCAGCGGGCCACGTGGCGCCATCTAGCGTTTACCGTTGAAATCGAAAAGTATTACCAGCCACTGATTCTATTTCGGTCAGTTTATACACCAAATATTATGTTTCCTATCGTAAAATCGCATTTCCTCTGTCTAGATGGAAGATACGCGAATTAATCGTTTTTAGTTTGTAATTGCAAAACCGAACGCGTATTGAAAGTATACATAAATAAATTCATTATACACTATACAAAACAATTATAAAATCTATGACAAAGCTACTTGTGAAATATGTAAAGTGTTTAAAAAGCGTGAAAACATTGTTATGAATATTATCCTTGACCTAATAATATATTAGTTAAAATAGATGCGCATTGCTCTCATTGCGCGCACGCTGGCATCGTGTTGCGTATATTATACTATTGGTTCGCGATCATATATATCACGGTATTTATTTTATTGATTAGTGTTACTAGATATTATTCATTAGATCATAACATTTTTCGAAATATCTATAGAAAAGCAAAGTAGTCGGCTGACCTCAACTTCTTTGGGTTTCAGCTGTGAAGCTTGCTGGACCGGCTGAGGTTGCGGCGGGGGCTGCGGTTGGGATGGCGTGTACGAGCAGGATGGTTGAGGCTCTGTTGTTGTTTGACCACTTTTAACAGGCGGTGAAGTCTTCGAAACCTTCGGCTCAATATTCGTCGTATGACCTTCAGCATTTTGGATACAAATTTGTGGCACTGTTTGTTGTTGCACATTAACACTCGTTTGTTGTAAATTAGGTATCAATTCACCAGTCGCTGTTTTAGATAACCAAGACGGTGGAACTGCTGGCGGTTGCGGCTGATGAGCATCTACTTTTTTCACTTGAGGTAAATTCTTGGTAGCTTCGTGCGATATTCCAATGTGATTGTTAATAACGTTAGGCACTGGCGTTTTACTCAAATTTGGATCTGAATTTAAAGAGTTAATTGCTTGTGTTTGTGTTTTTGATGCTGAAGTATTTGTGCTCACAGTTTCTTTATACGGCAAACTGTTTGGTACAGGAGGTAGTTTTGTTGGCAATCGATCTTGCTGTGGAATGGTATGTAATTGGCTCTGAGGTAGATTTGCCACTGATTTATCCGAAGCTAGAACAAATGGTCCATTAGAATCCTTTTTTTCTTCACAAATATCACTTGTTACAGGTTTACTATCTTGTAAATCTAACACAGGAGAAGGATCATCCCTACTTTGTGAAAAACTATCTGTACTATCACCTGACGAGAGTTCATCAAGACTTTGAGCAAGGTCAAGTGCTGAAGCTTCGTGATAATCTGTAGAACAAGGTGATGTGTCATCACTAGTATCATCGTTTCCATGCGGTAATTGAGAACTTTTGCTGCTAGGTACAAATGCCAGACTTGATGTAACATCATTAGAAATGTCAGCATTAAATGATTCTTCACTTTGAGTAGAAGATTCTCTATTAGTATATGATTCAGTTGTCGTTTTGTCATCATCATTTAATACATTACTAGAAACTAATACAGTGGAAGTTGTAGAAGGTACTGTCTGTACTTTCGAACTAGTTGCAACTTCTTGTGTATTATTATCAGGTACTTCAACAATTTTTAATTCTTCATTATTATTCTCTTCTATTATCTTAATGTTATCTTGTTCTAATACTGGCAACCCCATATACTGTGGGATAGCATATTCTAAGTCGGCCAAAGGCATATAATGAATATTATCTTCACTGGGCATTTCAAAATGAGGCGTGTAATATGCATAATTAGAGTTGTCATTACTATAAACCGACCATGGATCATTTGACGGTAATAAAGGCAATCCATCATAATACATGCCAGTGTTAATATCTCTGTCAACAACCAGTTCAGGTTTGTAGTCCCATGTCGGTACAAACGAATCTTCAAAAGCTAAATAATTTTCAGGCAACATCACCATGCCTTGATTTAGCTGCGATGGATCAAAAGCATAAGAACCATCATAAAAAGGATTATTGAGCACAAGTGGTGGAGGATGAAGTAGGGGTTCACTTTCCAATGTAAATTCAGCTTCAACATAAAGTCCATATTTTGACAAATCAGGTTCAGATCTTCTAGGTTGGAATGCGCAGACGTCTATATCATTTTCACAGTTGCTAGAATAAATGTCCGAAATATCAAAACTATGTGTTCTACGTAATAAACTAACTGCTGGGAAATGCTGTCCGATGGTATTTTCTTCTTCAAACACATGGTTGCTTGGTGGATCACCGCATAATCCTTCATATGTTGGCACACCCACGTTGTTTATTTCGTCCAAGCCATCCGCATCGTTTGTTTGGCCAAGGACAGTAGCAGATGCAGCGTCTAGAGGTGTGATGTCACGGGGGGCATCTTTCGGTAATAGCACCACACGCGGTAATGATGGTGGAGGTCCACAAAACAGCACATTGTTTGGAGGTGGACGCGGCGGCTGGGCAGCCATGGCTCACGCTTGGCCGCCCGTAGCCGATTAGAATACCGTGCGAGAGCAGAAACGCGCTGGGCGGCCGGCTGAGCTTTGCGACTGACTGAAGGCGTACCGAGTGACGAAGGCGAACACAAATAGAACGGGCGCAAGCGCGAGGAGGTCGCCGTCTCTCGCGCACATCTTCACGGGCGAAGGCGCATGCGCACGCGCACTCATATGCCAAACCCGTCCCGCATGTTCTCCCAAACAAGCACAGTGACGTTTACGCATTATTCTGGTTCCGGACTTTGATTACGACTGTTACATTCACAGACTCACACAAGCGAGTAGAGAGACAGGTTTTCGGGTGGACACTTAGGATGGCGGGTAGTGATGGCGAGCGTCGGATTTCAAAAATCTCGCAATGTCATTCTTACATCGTCTTATATAAAATAATTAGAAACGGTAGGACTCACCTGTTCAGGGGGTGAACGTGGTGAAGACTCGTCGCGATGATGTCTCCTTCGTCTGTGTGATGTGGGTGAACGCCGATGGTGTGATCGCTTGGATCGCTCATTTCTCCGCCTCCACGAGTGCTCCGAGCTGTGAAATCAGCGATCGAGAGGCTATAGGGTTAGTGAATAGGGGGCATCGATTTTACACGTTGGGTAAGTGAGAAATGTTTAAGGTGAGGTCGGAGAGTGTGTAAGGAGCATTAAGTTTCGACTTTACTAACGTTGGCGAGCGTCGTCCATACCCGGAATGTGGGTCTACAAGATTTTCGAAGCTGTCAGGGGGCGGCAGGCAACAAGCGCGCAGCAGCGCCCTCGCTGCGGCCCAGCGCCGTCGCCCCGTGCCTATGTTTTGATATGTGCCCTAGTCCAAAAATTATTTAACCTAACAAAAAGTCTTTACGAATTCATTTATAATATTTCATCATTTTATCTACGTACGAACTAAGACGCGTGTATCCTCATAGATAATAAACAAACTGAATATAATAACGCTAATTAGCATAAATCGTCGCCATTATATTTGTTACTGTAAACAGAAAAAAATTATGAGATATCGTCGTTGTTGAGAAGCATAACAATAAAGCTAAAAACGGTGATGGTTATATCACCGACCGTCGGCGAAAACCTGGCGCGTACTACGGTCGCGGACAAACTGCCATCAGCGCGGCGCTTGCGAACGAGATTCGTATTGCTGAATTGAAACTATGTTCAATCAGTACAGTACCCGGTCCAACACAGCCGCCGGCACAGCGGAACAATCAAAACCTCCACGTCACTTGCTACAATGTCACTATTTATGAGAAATCGTTGACGTTTGTATTTCACGATATGAATCAAGGAGAATTACAGCAATTACTTGCGCTTAGTCATTCTTTGTTATGAAGGCATTTTGTTCGAAACTTTTGCATAAGTTGCTGACCCTATTCAAGCAAATGACTTACCAAATCAAACGTGGCACTACAGAGTTTGATAGAATGTAATCGATAGTTATGACACTTTCACCTTTATTTTCTATCTGTATTACGGAATATACCAAAGTGTACATTTTCGGTGGTTTTAAGAGAATATTATTCATTGTGTTAAAAACTAAGTAAAGTAAATAACAGTTGTGCACGCTTATGCGTATGGACGTGTAACTGACTACAGCCTTCGGGGAGCCCTAATCACCACTAACAGAATTAACTAGACGTAACTCGTGGATGCAACATGTATTAGCAATACCGAGATCGGATCCAATCTAGTTAAATAAAGTAGACATGACAACTAAGTTTTTAATATTAATATTTAAGTGAGTATCGGATTGAATAGTTACAAAAAATAAAGAGATACCTTGATTACGAAAAGTAGTAATAAAATACGATAGTAGGCGAAATAAAAAATGCATTTACAAAACCTACAGGGTTTTCTACAAGATTAACACCAGTTCCACCGTGGTATTTCCTCATGGATGTAACAGGAACTTATGAAATTAATTCCAATATTTTGTTTAACTGCGTTCTAGCGCTATTTACAACAATGGATTAATGAGGTTTGATAAAAGAATTAATAATAAGTTTAAAAAAATATTAAAACTAATAGAAACGTTACTAAGTTTTATTCAAGTATAATATCTAAGTATATTTTAACAACTGTTTTGTACAGTTTCAGAGAATTTGTGTCACGTCTGTCGTCGGAGCACTCATCAATAAAGATACATGTTTATATGTATATCGCCTTTGTTAATTTTAACTGCTTATAGACACGCGATCCTACTTAAATTGTCATATTACAGTTGTTAAAATTTAGCATCTATTTTATATTTCACTTTATAGTGAAATATCTCGTATCTCGTTGTGACATATTATAGAGTATATGATAATTTAAAGCGGAAAAACCAAACTGTTAAATTATATTATCAGATTTGGTGAAGTCCATTGAATAAAAAATCCCATGATGGATGCTTTCCAGTTTGTAGAGATATGCATATTATGTGACGTTTACGTATCTATATTAATGAAACGATTCATGTGGATGCATGCATGCGTCACACAATTTACGGGTATACTTCTTTCATCAATCTATACATATAATAAAGCTGAAGAGGGTCGAAAGTCTGTACATGGAATATATTCAAAAAAAAGTTGGCTGGGGA
>DWNR01001251.1:0-15702 GCA_018250455.1 Polygonus leo
TAGACTCCGAACAAATCGCCTGTGACGACAGACAGACATATGAGTTATTTTGTAACGGTTCCGTTTTGTCTTTTTACTTTCGTAATCCTATGTTAACTACTTTTGATCTTTCTAGTTTCTACTTTACTATTATTATTTTTTTTAATTTACTATTTTTTACTATTACTATTTTTTTGTCGTATTATCCGTATTGCATGAATCGATTACTAGTTTTTTTAATCGTATAAGGGTAGCAAACGTATATGCAGTTCACCTAATGGTTAGTAGTCACTGCCCCCATGGACATCAGTAATCATCCCGAAGCACGATTGAATCAGTTCGATCACAGATGCGTTGCAACCCCTTAGGATTTAAACGTTCGCCTCGAGTTATACCTCTATAACTATGGCCGACAACCACGCCTCTTCAAAGCGAAACATAAGAATTGCTGAACGATGGATTATAAGGGTGAAAGTGGTACCTCCGAGGTCAAACTACACGAGTTCGACCACCTGGCAATTGCTATATTTATAGTAAAAAAAAGATGACATAATGAAAATGCATGCACAGTAAATGATTTAATGTAAAGTTTGAACGATCGACAAACTAGATGACACTGACACGTTGTTTGGCTTGGTTTGCAGTGTTTGTAACTATGCACTTAGTGTAATTTCTGTATCGATTTAGACCTTGGCTTCTATTTATACATTTGGATGACGTTTATACACGATATATATTTTTTTCTTTGTTTCTGGAAATATCCCACTTATTTCTATTATTAAACTACATGCTGAATTTATGTATTTTACAAACGTTATTATGCAGTGAATTTATCGTGAAATTCTTTGTCTGAAAGGCAGAACTTAATGTAAGAAAAACGAAACTCTAGTCGTCAATAATATACACTTTTTACCACCTGGTATCGTAGATATATGAAGTTCTATATTGTAATTTCTTCGTACCCCAATAGGTATCAGTCCCTCTGCCCCCATAATTTACTTTTATGGGTCTTTTTCTTTCCCCTCACTTGTGCATGTCGCGGCCTATAATTTGTACAGACCTTCAATGTATTGATTTTAAAAGCAAACTCCTAGTTTGAAGAAACAAACTGAACGTCAATTTATGCATCGCAGTTTATGTCAAAATCCCGTTGTTGTTTATGATTGTAAATTAGTAAAAGTCGTCTTGAAATTCCCAAATAAATTTTAGGTGCTCGATACCATCCGTTGCAGTGTTGTGAAAAAGTGAATGTGGTAGTGGTCTTTTAGGGGAATTGCTGAAAGTTATAGAAAGTCAAATATAGCTACCATTCAATACTCGCTGGAAGAGTGATGGTTTATTTATTCATGAAGCAGGAGGTGTGCATGTGCATTTGAAGTTATCTTAAAAGAAGTAAGGTCAATGGAGTAAAGTCAGTATATTTTGTGAGTTAAAGGTTAAATAATGCAGTGTTCGCCGGCGGCGCGGTAGCGCGTGCTCCTCTTTGCATAATTCATTGATCGGTGTCATTGCTGTTCAGGTCGTCGGCTACGAACGTTGTTTATCTGAATTTTAAATCTACCTATTCAATTATGTCTTGACGTCAAGTAGCATTTTAAAACGATTTTTCATTCCGTTCAGATTTTTCTTTGGTCTATGTTTTTCATTTGCAGGAATGTTCAACTTATTTCATCCAGTCCAGTCCAGTTCCTAAGTATTTTGATTTTCATAGTTTGTTCTGCACGTAAGAACAAGTAATTTATTATTTAACTCTTAGGTAGCAAAACATAAATGGAATGTACCCATCGTAGAGCGATAAGTATTATTACTGTAAAGGTTATTTGTGATTTTTACCAGTGATAAAGAATCTGATAATTTATGACGACCCTACTCGACCCTCTACGGTCTACGTATATTTTATCCTATTTATACTTTGTAATTATTCATTGTTACTATTTGTTACGTTATGAGTTTCAAATAGATATTTTTTAAGTTGACTAGATGGATTCTCAGTACTGATTTACATTTAGAAGTAATAATGCAAAGTAGTAATGTAAGAATACGAAGACGTATTCTTTTGCCCTACATTTAACCTATATTCTATTTTAAAAGTTTTCCTTATTTAGTTCATCTTTGTTTCAGTATAAAATATGTTTCTTTAAAGGTTTAGTATTATGTAACTGCATTTTTTTCTTTAAGCTAATTTTGTCATTCTCAAAGATTGCTAAAATACGTGCAATGATGTGGGCAGGTGCTGATCCTCATGAAGTAACTATACAATTCAAAATGAAATTCCCATATCAATACAATTCAATTATGGCACATAGAACTGTTATCTCTGAATTCTAACTTCGACTTACTCAAGTACTGTGTACGATCAAATCACTGATCGCTTCATGTACAGTTTCTCAATTCTCCACTAGTTTATCTGTTTTCCACTGGCGGACACTCGAATGACTTACGTGTCATGTGAATTTCTTTGACCTTATTAGTTATTATTAATAAAAAAGTATATTGAAATCTTCAATGGCTTCAAATCTGCCTGTAAGTGTTTTCTACTATTTGATATATATACTTACTCGTAGGTACAATTGAGGCGCCTCTAGCGGCGACAATAATTGGCATCCGAACATCATATTGAATAGTGCGTAATATATATGTAGATAAATACTATTATGTAGTGACGCACGGCTGCCCTTAATTTTTCTATTATATATTAGGTAAGTATTTCATTCGTAGAGTTAGTTATTTTTGATTACAAAGTTCATCTCGCTCGCTCGTTGAACGATAATGTTCACACGCAGCGGAAAGAAATCGTGTCAATGGCTTATATTATCAAGAATTTTGATTTAATATCTAAAGGCAAGCCAGTTTACCTATGTTATCTTGTTTAGTAACGCCATAGTGAAGATAAAACCAACATTTTGGCTCATATGTACACAGCATATCTTTCTTCATTCCCTCGTCACTATCGTTTCCTTTTCTACTGCTTATCGCGTTTCGCTTACGAAGTTTTAGTATTATTCAGCTTTATAGCATTTTGTTGGAGATTGCTAATTACGTTGACTGCTTTTTATCTTCGTATGCGTAATTATCATGTAGGTAATTAGGTCAATATTTTTTTAATTCTCACATTTCATTAACTTGAAATCGTGATAAAATTTTCGTCGTAATTAAGTATATCCATGACACATCTTAATTATTCCATTATGCAGTAACTAGGTAACATTTCTCGTTGATAATAATCAGGTTTCATATTTAAATTTTATATTCGATCTTAGAACCAATGTACAAAATGTGGTGTGATTTTAATCTTTTAAACGTTAAAGCTATCGAGGGATTTCAATATACTTAATGATGCAATGGCTCCACGTGGAGGAAAAGAAGGCTTCGCACGCTGTAGGTGCTTTGCATTACAAAATGAAGTAGCGTCGGTGGCGTCTATTGTTGGCGGCATCCCGTTGCCATCTATTATTGACTCGCCGCTGGAGATAGTTGGCGCTGCGCCAGCGCAAACCACGTGTTCACCAGTCACGGGACGAGACATGCGCACTGGTTTCGGATGCCCCCCGCACACTATGCTTCGTCGCGAGCGTCTAATGTACTATGCTACGCCGGTGTTTAATAAAATGCATCAAAATGCTCAACACTTAAAATTTTCGTAATGACTCAACCGTGCCGATGAACATTATTTAATCGTAGATAAAATAAGCGCTTCTAGAATATTCATAGGAATAGTTTATCAGTGTATAAACATGTTCAATCTAAAGTCAGTAAACGAGAAATAAGAGACTTGTGCCAGTGCGAATAAAAACGACGTTCGACTAAACTGCCGTTTTTTTGCTTGTTATAGCCGAAAAACCAGATAAGTGTTCGTCTAAAATGAAAAAGGAGAGCGGCGCGAAAGTGTTGGGATGCAGCAACGGGCACGCGAGCACTCCGAACGGGCGCGCGGACGACGAGGGCGGCGGAACCGCGGCGCCCCCGCGCGTCTCGTACGCGGCCGCCGCGCGCAAGGCACCCTCGCCGCACACCAATAACACGCCACCGATGTTTCCGCCCAATACAGGTCAACTTATTTACATCGTTGTTGTCACACGCACCACAAAACGTAACGCTGTCTGTACGTACATAGATTTGTCGCGGAAATTTACTTTTGTCACCTACTCCAACTGGCAACGTCGGTAATTCTTAAAGTATGCCCCATTACTAAGTAGCAAATTGAATTCGATTAGGCTAAATTATATATACGCTTAAGAAAGAAACAAAATACGAAAACTTATCTTAAGATTTAAATTATTTAAACGTCCGTATTTTAAGCTAAATTTTACTAGCTAATTTAACCGTTATACGTAACATGGTTTCAAGACAATACGTCAAACTGTATTATTTGCGCTTAAGTATCAGCCTAAAATATAACACTTAATTGGATTTGACTGGACTGTAG
Source organism: Polygonus leo (assembly GCA_018250455.1). NCBI lineage: Eukaryota > Metazoa > Arthropoda > Insecta > Lepidoptera > Hesperiidae > Polygonus > Polygonus leo. The sequence continues at coordinate 4,406 of DWNR01001251.1, forward strand.
CAAATTGTTCTGCCACCGAACCGTGACTGAACTGTACAGATGGTTCGAAGTAATTACGACACAACTGTATCTGTATAACAATAAATTACTCCTGTGATAATGCAATAGCATTCGAATCTAATAAGATTTAGGAAATTTGTCGTCATAATTTTCTTGTTTACTAACATTACATTGTACAATACAGTATAAAAAGCTTTTTAAATCTTACTGTAAATAAAAAGCGTAACTGATCACATTAGGTCACAGTGTTTATATTTTGTTAAACTTGTCATAAAATTTATAGAGTGCAGGTGTAATATAGATGTATATTTTAGACTACTATCGCTTATTGTTATTATACAGTTTGTTTCATAATTTCTTGTCTTTAATTATTCTGTTGATTAATTAACAAACAAATATTTTTTACAGAAAGCCAGAAATCCAAGAACAGTAATGATAAGACACCTCAGACAAAACCTGCCAGTCCTACAGTGAAAGTAAACGGAGATACAAAAATGTCAAACGATAATGATAGTAAAAAAAATAATTTAGGTACCAAAGAACCAATATTAAACGGGACTGAAAATATACACGATGTTTGTATCAATGGCAATGAAAAAAAAAGTTCAGATTGTGATATTAGTAGTAGTGATAATACTAAATTAGTTTCTAATGGAGTTAATAGTGATTCAGATGATACAAAATCAAGTAAGTCTGATGAAGGGCACGAGACGTTATCTAATGATTTTACTAATAAAGCAACAGAATCAAAAGTAAGTGGCAAGAAGAAAGAAAAGAAGATTATTTTGACTGACAAAGTTAGCGACACGGAAAAGAAGAAAGTTACTACCGAGAACAATAGCATGGAGGGGAAGAAAGAGACTGAAAAAACAAAGAAGTCGGATAACGAATCCGAGAAAGTGAATGGTGAACCCACTGTTGTGGTGAATGGAGAGAAAGAGAGAGAATCGTCTCCAAGTGAGGATGGCGACGAGAAGAAGCGGGACGCTGAAGTTGTGTTCATCCAGGATATGGGATTCACTGTTAAGATAGTGAGCCCCGGAGCCGAGCCTTTAGATATACAGGTAAGATTACATAGCTTCAAAGCTAAATTAAGTTAGTGTTATGAAAAAAATTGAGAATCGTATTTATTTATGGAAATTACTGCAATTTAACGTAATGGTTAAATTAATTTTAACTGTAAAATTATGCTTATTTTTTACGGTATACAGACAGACCGGAAAGGTAATTAAGTGCGAAAGACCATTTAACGCAAAAGATGCGTAATAATAGACCTTATTGCTTAGTGTTACGGATTAAAATACACATTTAATTATAATTATTTGAATGAGTTGATTACTTTTATGTTGTAAGTGTTTAAATAATACATTATTTACGTTTGAACGTGAAAAGGACATTTCGAGAACAATTTCATTTTGTTTAATACAGGCGTTAGGCCGTTTGTGACATGTGAAATGGTTTTTATTAGAAAAATAAGTGTATTCATCATGTCTTAGGTATCTAGTATGGAACTCGTGCAAGAAATTCACCAAGTTTTAATGGATCGTGAGGATACGTGTCACAGAACCTGCTTCTCCTTGCAACTAGACGGTGTAACCCTGGATAACTTCGCCGAGTTGAAGAATATTGAGGGACTTAAAGAAGGTTCTGTTATAAAGGTAAGATTCAGATACAATTGATAATTAAAGCGTGTGATTACTAAATGATAAAATTCTTTTCATTATATCAAATTATAAGCCTGTCTTGGCATTAACGTGGATTATACAGATTTTGATTGTCATTTTTACTGATTGATAATATAATATGTATTAGATAATTTCGCGAACTTTAGTTCTATTATATATGCATTTACTCGATGCAATAAATTTAACGCGATGAAATCGCTTCCGATTGCCCCATACTTCCTGCCATTATTTGTTTATGTGAAATCTTTAAAAAATTAACATAAAACTAATATTGTTTTAAGAAATATATTTTTAAGATTGCTATTTTGTGCTAAAACCTAATGGATCCATAATCTTGCCATAGATTTTATTAATATGACAGTATTTATTTTTCTTGTGGTTTTCTTCTAACTGTTAAACTTTATATTTTGTACCCCAGGTCGTGGAAGAACCATACACGATGCGCGAAGCCCGTATCCACGTGCGCCATGTTCGTGACCTGCTGAAATCCATTGATTATGTGGATGCATACGCTGGTCAAGAGTGCAGCTCCCTAGCTTTCCTCAATGTTATTACTCAGGGAGATATTTTAGGTGAGATCATTTTGACCAATTTCAAGTTAATAATCAAGGGAACATCAAGAGTTGGGTATGTCTTTGATATTAACGTTAATGTTATTACCCTAATGAAGATAGTAGATACATATTAAATTGCCGGTTTGTCCTCATGGTGGTATACATGTGTACCACGTGGTATTGGTGTGAATCCTGAAAATATAAATATATTTGAATATTTGGTTTAAGAAATCGTTGTTAAACATCTAGGTATGTATAGTCCTGATTCTCGTCGACACTAGGCTATGGTTGACTGTGACTCTTTCTAATTTCGTACAAATCCGCTTCGAGGCGTAAAAAAATAACAGTAGAATAAAACAGTTGATAAGTGCGCTCTTTGATAAAACCTATAGTAAATACGTCTTCTTATAATATATATAATAAATATTTATTTATGGTTACAGAAAAGAAGAAGTCGCGTCCCGAAAGCGTAGATTGCACTCCCCCCGACTACATAATGCCGGGCAGCGTTGAACGGCCTCTGCTGCCCCTGCACCCTGGCCTCACTAAAGAGAACAAGGCTCCACAGTGCTTGAAGGTTATATCACAAATTATTTTACCAATCACAAACAAATTATTATATAAATACGTACACATAGCTTGTAATTTACGTAAATACGAATATAATTGGCAATCATTTTGCCGATAAAAACGTTTTACGTTTTTCGTGTTTCACTTCGTGTTTAATTATTCGTTTTTAATGATAAATATTTCACAGTTGCGTTTCAGGCAGACATCTAAATGATAAATTATGAATATGCAGGGTATGAAATAATATAAATAAATTAGCATAAAATTAAGTATTTACGACACCGTTTTTACGACACAAAAATGACCAAAATAATCATATTGATCTAGCCAAATTAGATTAGATAGGTGTATGTGGTCTTACACTTCGTATTTGAAATAAGACCACATAAAAGTTTAATTTCTTCTTGGCAAAATTAATGAAAATAAAATACAATTCCACTTTAAGCCTGACAATACGCATCGGGGATATATAAAATGATGATGGTGATCAAGGAAAAAAATATATTCGCATCGCACAGTGTACTAGTACTCGTTTCGTTTTCCCTGCCTAGTACTTCACCAGTAATCGTGTTTGTGGATATTTTCGTAAGCACTGCCTCGCCACCCCGCACATCTGTAGGTTCATTCTGTATTACCGTTAATAAAAGTTCGGATCCGTCCGAATTTAGCTGTCGTAAAGATTGACAAACAAACCCCTTAACCCCTTGAACGGGTTTAAAGCCATAGAGAGTACGCATTATCTGTCAGATGACAAAAATCGTTCAGTACAGAGTAGGAAATGCGCAAAACTTTGTATAAAACTACGGATTTCGAGCGTACAAAGTGACCTTACTGTTTTGCAAATGCGGTTTAAAAACTATAATTTTGTTGTTGATTTTGTATCTAATATTATTTTTGATCGATATTGTGTGTGTTCAGGTGCTGACGACGTCGGGCTGGAACCCGCCGCCCGGGCCGCGCAAGATGTGTGGCGACTTGCTGTACTTGCACGTCGCCACGCTCGAGGACCGCCACTTCCACATCACCGCGTGCCCGAGGGGATTCTACCTCAATCAGTGAGTATTTATTGCTTCTTGTCGTTTTGTGTTCGCATATTTATGTTTTATTTTTCTGAAATACTGAGAGTCAATACAGAATGTATAAAGGAATGTTCTTTACGAACTTTAAGAATTGTACTTTAGAAACGAATGTGCTTTTTTCATCGATATTTATATTATTCGACGTGTTGAGGTCCAAGGAATTTACCAATTTTAGAATGGATGTCCACTCCTGTATGCACGTATTACGTGCTTAAGTATCTGCATATATTTTTTTGTTTTTTTTCAAGAAATTTCATTGCAGTAGTTAAGAACGAAAAACATAGAATTAATATTTAGGTACCTTGAAGAGCTCAAATGTTTTCGAGCTTCAAGCTTGAACTTGAGCTCACAATGAACAAACAGTCTATCTTGTTTGTGTGTGACGGACTAAATTGAAACACATTAATGCAAATATACTAAAGTCTACCTATTAGTGGTGCCGCAATCTGCGTTACCATTAACTGTAATAATTCATCTCAGAAATAAAAATACTGTTTTTAAATTCCACCAGATCCACCGAAGAAGTGTTCAACCCGCGTCCGTCGAATCCGTCCCTCCTCTGCCACTCGTTGATCGAGTTGCTCAGCATCGTGTCTCCGGCGTTCAAGCGCAACTTCGCGCTCGTACAGAAGCGTCGCATGCAGAAGCACCCCTTCGAGCGTGTCGCCACGCCCTACCAGGTGTACCAGTGGGCGTCGCCGATGCTCGACCACACCGTTGATGCTATACGTGCTGAGGATAGTGAGTAACGGTTTCCATATTTCATTAATATAGCTCGCATAGTCGCATGCAGTAGCACCCCTTCGAGCGCGTCGCCACGCCCTACCAGGTGTACCAGTGGGCGTCGCCGATGCTCGACCACACAGTGGATGCTATACGTGCTGAGGATAGTAAGTAACTCACACATCTTCACGGCAAACCCTTAACGGGATAGGCAGAGAGTATAGAGTGCCAAACGGCACGGTTCTGGCATATTTGCTTAGCTTCTTCCACTTTCATAACTCTCATACAAATGTGCCGATTTTGGAGGCTCTTGACATCTCCTTCAAACAGCACACGATCAATTTGATCCCCGCCCTCTCCCATTTGGTCTCTCTCGGCATCTAAATCTGTCCACATATCATTATAGCAAGTTTCCACATTTCATTATTATAATTCATTCGGTATCTGAACAAAAACTGATGTATGTAACTGATTTTGGGTCACAATTTACAAGGGTATTATATCCATAACTTACTTACTTACTTAAATTTCTTTCTTCATTGATCTTGTCATATTTATATGTATGTACTCTTTAGAGTATCCAGGATTTCTAGGAAAAAAAAGTACCTCTGCTTTTTTACTGACATAATATTTTTGTAATACATGTGAAATTTATCGTGAATATTGAGGAGCCACTCCCTAAGTAACGAATTATAATTTGGGAGTAATCAATACATTAAATTGGTACAAGTGAAAACGGAATGTCCGGAGTTTTTAATCAGGAGTTACGAGAACATTAAGTCATTATTCTTGACTATTGAATAACGATTTGTATCAATTCGTTAATCATGTTTAACAAAGAATAAAAGATTAACTTATTTAAATTAATATTTTGCATTGTATGTGCCTATTATTATAGTAGGTACATTTACAGTATTAATTTTAATTTTAAAATCGTTTCATTTATTAAAAAAAAACGATTTTAAAATTAAAACATCCCCACCTAAGTAACTCGTGAGTAACGAGTGTAAATGTTACTGTAAAAGTCGAAACTACGATAAATGGTGAAATTTGCCGGTAAAATCTAATATTTATCAACAGTTCATCTTTCATATCGAATTTCTACCATAATACACTCGGTACATCTTACCACAGAAGCACGGTAAATGTTGAAGTGCAAAAATGATTAACATAATCTAACCTAACTTAACCTAACCATGTATACAAAAATATAAATTAAGTACCTACATTTTGTAATATATTAATAATTTATAGAAATAATTTATAAAAAATGTAAGATTTTACCAACTCATGTTGGTAAATCCTAAGATTTACTAATTACGGGCTTTTACAGTAAAATATATACGTTGATGCAGCATTCTCATAGTAAAGCTGTGTGCATAGTAAAAATCCGTGTGTTGCAGCGTTCTCGTCGAAGCTGGGCTACGAGGAGCACATCCCGGGGCAGACGCGCGACTGGAACGAGGAGCTGCAGACGACGCGCGAGCTGCCGCGCGGCACGCTGCCCGAGCGCCTGCTGCGCGAACGTGCCATTTTTAAGGTGCGTACGGATACGTATACGTTGTGGGTTAGGTGTCGAAAGGGTGCAGAGGGGAGCCTAATATTAAGACTTGGCTGTCCATCCGTCCGTGTGTGACACGGCTGTATCTTAGGTGGAATCGTATTGGGTTTGAGATTTTCACAGATTATAAAACAAGTACTAAAGATAGAGACTAAATAATTTGCAAATAATTGGTACCAAAATTCGTGAAGTATTATTTGCCAATTGGTTTACCACTATTTATCGAAAAGTATGTAAAATCGATATAACTTATATAAATTGTTTCTTAATATAAACAAATTAGCATTATAATTTTATTCAACGAGATAATGCGAATGTAAAAAAGTCACATGGATAAACAAATTTTAATTTGGAAATATGGATGCATTTTTTTAAATTTTTACTTCTATATTTATCTCCATTTATCCTTGCTGTTTTTATATTCAAAAATTCATTCAAAAATGAAACTTATCTGGTACATACTGTACATGACAGGATATGAGTTATGACTTTCGCTAAGAAGTAAGTTTTATTATCTTTAATTCGAATGACATTAATTCAAAAGCAATTCCAATGAACTCCTATCGAGTATATTTTTTGCGTGCAGACTTATTCGCAAAAAGTATTTATATTGTTATTTTGTATAAGGCCTTACATTGTCATGTTTCTTGTTCATACAAAAGTTTGTTGTGTTGACATGTTTGTTATTTAATTATACTAGGTGCACAGCGACTTCGTAGCAGCGGCAACTCGCGGTGCCATGGCCGTGGTGGACGGCAACGTGATGGCGATCAACCCCGGGGAAGAACCCAAGATGCAAATGTTCATCTGGAACAACATATTCTTCTCGCTAGGTTTCGATGTGCGCGATCACTACAAGGACCTCGGCGGTGATGCCGCTGCGTTCGTTGCTCCTGTAAGTATTGTATAAAGAAACATAGATTTAAGCACTATGTTCTTTTTTTATAAAATATTATTTTTATGACATACTATATATATTATGAACCATTTTTACAAACTATTTTAATAGTAGCATGAGATTAATTAAATAAATGGCAGAACTTTTTTTTTAGATTTGATTACAGTCCTTTTAAGTAGTAGTGACTTAAAGGTTATAATTGCTATAATTAACGGCGCGTAATTCTTTATAGAGATCGTCACCATAGACTAAGCTGTAATAAGATTGAAACAAAGAAGTAAATTGATTCAACCTTATAAGGTTAATTTAAACAATATATTATTACGTAAAACTTTGTGAGCTACTACGACTAAGTTTTTTTTTATTGTATAAAGGTAAAACGAGCATGCAGGATGCCTAATGCCATGCCTGATGCTAAGTGGTCACTGCCGCCCATGGACATCAGTAATCATTCCCAAGTACAATTGAATCATGCCTGAATTTGATCACAGATGCGTTGCTACCCCTGAGGACTAAGATGTTCGCCTCGTATATTAGTATAGCTGGCAAACACGCCTCTTCAAACCTGAATTTCACTGATTATGAATAATAACAAGTACTAAAGATAAAGATTAAAAAATAATTTGTTACCCCTCTCCAAACCGAAACACACTAAATTGCTTCACGGAGGATACGCGGTGGTACCTCCTCGGTCGAAGTACACGAATTCTACCACCTGGCGACTACGTTTAAGTATAGTAGAAAAAAAGCAAATAATACTGCTCGTGCATAAAAGCGGCTTCCAAAAAGTAAAGTAGTTCTCCCTAGTACCAGTGAGGACGCGGCTATTTGTATGCAGATTGTAGCAATGAATGGTATCGTTCCAGCGCAACGACCTGCAAGGCGTGCGCGTGTACAGCGCGGTGGACACGGCGGGGCTGCACACGCTGGGCACGGTGGTGGTCGACTACCGCGGGTACCGCGTCACCGCGCAGTCCATCATCCCCGGCATCCTGGAGAAGGAGCAGGAGCAGAGCGTCGTGTACGGCAGCATCGACTTCGGCACCACCGTGCTCTCGCACCCCAAGTATATGGACCTTGTGAGTACTATGTGTTGCATTATTAATATTTAATATTTGTTTAACTTAATAGTTACTTAGTTGGACATCGGATGACATTTTCATTGTGTTCGTCTTTTTAGTTTGAGATTAATTTTGTATATTGTACATTTTGTGTAGGTATTAATTTATGTTTACAAGGTTTTTTTTTATTTGTAAATATTTATTTCATTGTTATTAATTTCTTGGAAAGTACAAAATTATAATACTTATTGATTGGTTATAATGTTATATTTGAGGTAAATTATATGTATGTTTGTTTACTTTATTTTACTGCAATAATGGGAACATACACGTGAGTTTTTTGTGTTGATGTCCAGTGTATTGTTGTGAAAATATGCCAAGATACATCAGTGTTTCATTGTTGTAAATTTTTAAAGTAAGATTATATGTAATACTTAAATGTTTCTTTCTGTAAGGCGAGGTACAAAAATGTAGTACAAAAATGATAACAAAACATCACTGTTTTTGTGTATTTTACATTTAAAATTCTTATTTGTAACCCTAGTTAGTTAAACAACACATTTTAATTACTGTACGAAATTATTATTGACGTATAATTATTAAGTGGCATTTATATAACTACATCATTGTCTCCAGTTGAGCAAAGCCGGTCAGCAGCTGAAGATAATGCCGCACTCGGTGATCAGTGCGAACGGGGACACTGTCGAGCTGTGCTCCAGTGAGGAATGCAAGGGAATTATCGGCAACGATGGCCGCCATTACATCCTCGACCTGTTGCGTACTTTCCCGCCAGACGTCAACTTTTTGCAATGTAAGTTTATTCATTGAATATCTACAAATTATATGTGATTCATAGTAGTTACAGTAGTGAAACGATGAATTAAAGTACTAATTATCTTATATTCAAATATTTTCCTAGAGCAACTGGGCTGGGAATGTTATAAACTTTTTGTTAATTTTGCAGTGGAGGATGATGAACTAAGGGAAGACATCAAATCAATGGGTTTCCCGATCATTCACAAACACAAACTGTGTTGTCTGAGGCAGGAGTTAGTTGATAGTTTTGTTGAGTAAGTAATTTATTTCGAATGGCATGCATTATTAAATTAATAATGTAATTAATGAAACTAATTGATTGTTTCTTTTAGGGCCCGCTACTTCATGTTTATTAGATATGCTGCGTTCCATTTACAACAGTTAAGCACGACACGTCAAAATAAGGGTATGGATCAAAAGGCTATTGAAGAGAAGAGCACTGAAATGAAAGAGGTTGCCAAAGAGACTGAAACTAAAGATAACAAACGAAAGACTTGCTGTCCAGAAAAGGAGACAAAAGATAAGAAACAGCGCGAAAGCAAGACTCCAGAAAAGGAAACGAAAGATAAGAAACAAAAGAAGGAAGACAAGGAAAAGGCTAAAGTAGAAGCTAAGGATAAAGCAGAAGCAGAGAAGAAAGAAGAGAGTAAAAAAGAGACGGACACGAACAAAGAGGAACAAAAAGGTGAAAAAGACAAAGAAGAGGAAATATTATTGAATGAGAATTACTCTGACATTGACACGGATGTTGCCAAAAAGATTGTAGAGAGCATCACTGACTCAATATGCAGTGGAGACAAACAAGAGAGTGATTGTAAGTTCATTATTTTCTCTAAATTTTTATAATTAGGCTATCTGAAGTTATAGATTGTTGCTAGGAATCTAATAGATTTAGATAGTATTATACCATTTAAAAATCTTGATTAGATGTACCAACTTTTAATAAAACTTGCTATGGAAGCGTTACTACATTTTTTTGTCATAATTTGTGTAACACTTTTTTTTCATTACAAGCAGGCTTATCTCCAATTGACAGATTATCGTTGAATTTTGGGACACCCTATACCGTCGATTGTTATTTGAACGTCGATTGTTATTCGATTGTTTTTTTTTTTGTAAATTACGAATAAATCGACAATCAAACATTGATTCCTTCTTCGATTTATTCGATTGCGTTTTTTTTAAAAAATGCCCATCGTTACCACGGCAGCCGGCGAACGTTCCCGCGCAGTGGTAGCCGCAGCGGCGCGCGCGGTGGCGTCGCTCAAGGAGTCGGAGTTCGACGTGCGCTTCAACCCGGACGTGTACTCGGCGGGCATCAAGCACGCCGCGTCGCCCGAGCAGCTCGCCAAGCAGCGCCATCTGGTGAAGGAGGCCGCCGCCTTCCTGCTCACCACGCAGATACCGGCTTTTGTGAGTGTCCTGTTTTTTACTATTCGTATTTGCTCATAGTATATACTGAGTTGACTGAATGAATTTAACTAGTAGGAACAGTTTTTTGATGTGAGGTTCCAATAAATATCTTTCATTGTTTTAATGTTAGCATTATGCATGCAATAATCAAATATATGAGTAGGTAAAAAATGTAAATTAGTTAAAAACGTTGTCGATAATCCCAAATGTTGTCAGAAATGTATTTTAATAATGTTTCATATAATTGAGTATATTTAAGTAAGAAGTTTGACGTCGACTAAATTGATTGCCCAAATCAGCTATTTGATCAGTCAGGTGCAATTTCGAAATTAAATCATGCTCTGTACTAAATAACATTTCCATGTTAAATGCGTCCACGGAAAAAAGATAAAACGTTTGTCATTGTGTCACACATAGGTCCGGGAGTGTCTGGAGCACACGTCGGCGCCAATGGACGGCGCCGGACTCACGGAGGCGCTACACGCGCGCGGCATCAACGTGCGGTACCTGGGCCGCGTGGCCGCCGCGCTGCGCCCGCACGGCTCGCTGCACTACCTGCACGCGCTCGCCGTCGCCGAGCTGCTGCTGCGCGCCGCCAAGCACATCTACACTGCTTACTTGCAGGTTGGTCTCGGGGGTGGTTACAGTACACTACGTCGGCTGCCATGGATGTACAGGGCTGACGGTGTCGTTAGCATGAAGGCGATAGAATATCTAAACTTTGTAACATTTTTCTCTATTTGCCTTTTTTTTCTCTAATAGGGAATATGTATAAAGTTTAAAATTGTGTCAAACATTTTTTTCTCGAATCCTTATTATCGTAGCAATATAAGTATAAGTTTTTTTTTAATTTACTTATGTTTTAAACTCATAAAAATTATGTAAAAATTGGAAAATAATGGAGGGAAATTCAAACTTCCAAAACGCGCCGCCATTG
>DWNR01001252.1:0-15693 GCA_018250455.1 Polygonus leo
ACGTAACATCTTGAGATATTTAAATTTATATTGCAAGTCGACTTATCAACGTATTCACGCCTGGTACGGATATATAGATATCATTTTTTGTTTTATTAAATGTTTTGTTAAATTTTAATTAATATTTTCGGTAGCCTATTATCCCTGCGCTACTTAAAAAAACAACAATTAATTGTTAGTGTAGCTTGGTTAAGAATTAGTAGTAAAGCACACCTTAAAATTAATACGTTACAATGAAACACAAAATTCAAGTTAAAATTAAAATTGGTTTCTTCGTAAGAATATGTTTCTTCGTCATTCAAGTATTTCTAAACCATATCAGCCAGTTAATTATAATCAGTAAGGTAGGTCACATGTAAAAGACATAAATAACAAAATCGTTAAGCAGCTTGCTCCGAACTATGAGCTTGTAACTTTTATTGCTAGCTTAGGTCTCGGCGACTCGATTGTTATCTTCCGGCAAGGTGGAAGCAAAAAATAATAGCTTACATTTTCTAAAAGTTCCATCAATCTGCTTTATGACAAAAAGTATTATATGGAGTATATTTGTTTTTGTGCAGGTTACGTTTTTGTATTTATTTTATCAACTTGACAAATGTTGCATATAAAATAGGAATGTTATGACTTTCGTAACCGAAACTAACGGATATCCGAAATAAAATTCTGTCCGTAACAGTAACCGAATCTAAAATAAGAGTTTCAAATAATTTCGGATAGGGGCCGATAAAAATTAATAGTATTATACTCTTACAGTTTCTTCAAAATCTTATCCGTAACTGAAACTGATCCTAACGGATAATCCTAAATCATTTTATATCCGCAAACGTATCTGAAACCGATGTAATATTATTCATATATCCCTATTCAGAACCATATCCAAGATATCATATCCATAATATCCCTAATTTAAAGCTATTCGAATATAAATTGTCCTGGTCCACAAATTCATATTGATTTCGGGGCGAATCTGCCGGTATGCACGACCTCCCGTTGGCCTAAGTCCGGTCCGTCCAACAAAACAAGCAAATTGTGTTACCGTTGTCAGGCTGACATGTTACCGAAATATTGCAGTGTCCTGGAATTGTAAAGTCAAATATCATTCAGGTATAATATATTATACAGTAGTAGTACAGTAGTAATTTTAGTCCAAGATGTGAATATTAGTATTTACTTCAAAACCAAAATCCCTTAACCAAAACCTTCGTAAGTTCCTATAGTTGGACTTTATACTGGAGGACATACTTTGTATTGGAAAAGGTACAATAAATACTTAAATAACAATTTATTATTATCCTTTTTAAACATAAACATAATGAATATTGTGTGGATAGAAAGAACTCCTGTTTGACATCCTCTTAAACATGAAAGGTTTAACAATTTAAGTGTTTGCCTGCGTAAGGAAGGGAACTTTAGGGTTCTAAGAGAACTTACATCGAAATAATACACTATAAAAGGTTTTAAAAGGGTCAAAAATAATTCCTTGTTAATAATTTAACGGTATCTTAAGTAATAACTATTCGTGTGTAAGTTTTTAGTTAAGTTTTCTAATTAGCTCAGGAGCGTTGCATAAAATAAATGTTAATTTGTAATGTCTCTTTGTCGGCGTGCCAAATAAAGTCGCGGGGTTCGAAGGCGCGGGCGGGCTGGCAGGGGCGCGATCGAGGGCAAACCCTGCGAGGAAACAGGGTTGCCAATTGCCACCCAATGGCGGGTTTTTCCTATTTTTTTACTTATGTAGTATTGGTATTTCAATCGAGTTTAAGTTAAAAGTTATCTTTTTAATTAGCTCAGGGGCGTTACAACAATTAAATATTAACTTGTACTGTAATTTTGTGTGTGCCAAATAATATAGCAGGGTTCGTAGGCACGGACAGGCTTTCAATGTGCGACCCATCCGGATGTTTTCTGATTTGTGCTAGTTTTAATGCTTTTATAGAAATTTTAATCGTTGGTTAAATGTTAAACTAACTTTTTAATTAGCTCAGGAACGTAGTACAAAATAAATGTTAATTTGTTATGTCATTTTATCTACGTGCTAAATAATGTCTCGGGGGCTGACCCTCCGGGAAATGTACATAGGGTTGCCAATTGACATCCATGCGGGTGTGATTAACCCTAGTTTAATACTGTTGTTGCGCATTGGAATTTCAATGTAGTATTATTTAACTACGAAAAGTAACTAATACTTATTTATTCTCGATTAATACTACTACAAACTGCAATTGTTTAATCACTTATATATCATAACACTAATTTATATTGTTCATACTACTTTTACATTTTAACTTAATAAAATCAACCCTACAAAAGTAGGACATTCGCACTCGCCAACACCGCTCAATGAATTCCAAAAACATTATGAAAATGGAGTAGGAAGTTGAATTTATTACAGTTGCGTCTAAAAAATCGCCATTTTGTTTTACTCTAATATATTTTGTCGTCGTCAAAAGTTCTAGAGAATAAACGTGTTTATTAAAATATTTTTTCTTATCGAGCTCCTTAATCTATTGTCTAATCCTTGACGCTATTGCTTTCATCAACTGATATAATTAAAAAACATTGATAAGTGAATTCCACTTTTAAAAGCGACATTTGGAGGTTAATAATTTCTTTTATAAATATTTACAAGATTCGCTGTCTGGTTTTATTCTGTGAATAATATAGGAAAGACTCGAATTTTTTGACGCTCGCTAAAAACAAAATTGAGTCATCTGCGAACGCGACACGCGTCACGGCAAGAACAAATGTACATGCATTAGAGGAGGCAAAATGTTTTTCTGCTATATCTTTGGTTCCTAGTGTTCCTCATTGTCATGACCACTGGCAATTTCATGCCATGTCACGGAAATTCGCTAATAGTGTTGCGCCGTGGCGCCTGTCACGTCACAAATCATGGTCAGGCTTCGTAAAGCAAAAAAAAATAACATCACATATGGAGAGCTGACTGTCCATCCACCTGTACGTCAGTTTACAACATTAGAATATACTGGATGAAAAATATTACAGAGTTTTTATCCAATCTCTAAACAAATTATATCTAAGAAACTTAATATATAAAATTACTTATAAACACTCATCGCTACTCAATACAGTCATCTTTTTTTTTGTATTTACAATATTTCTATTTCTTTTTTTTTTTACGTTTATTTTGTATATAACGTTCGATTACGTCACGTTATATATACAGACGTGGTATTCGATTTAAATATTTACTGAACCAAAAATTCAATCAGGCTGGCGTGACACGCGCTAGATCCAATTTGTTGGCTTGATTCATAGGTAATGTAGACGGAAAATACCTGCATGCCTGTAAAATATTCCGTGTAAAGAGACGAATGTTTAGGTAAAAGTTTTATACATGTAACAAATATTCTACATTGCTTTCTTTTTTAAAAATTCCACATTCTTTACTTTTTAAAAACCCATACTTGCATTTTTTTCATGGCAGAAATAAGTAGTGGGAAAATGAATTCTCTCGTAGACTCTGAGAAATACTTATACTCTATTGTATGCAGAACAAAATTGACAGAGTCACTATTATTTACTGAGAAAATAGGTCGTTCACGAGTTAATTGTAAGTAAAACTAAATGAAAAGAATATTTATTCTATTCTGAAGTTTATCTCTTTAACTAGATCTCAGCCATTAGCGCTCGCTAAATTGTTAATCATTTCAAGGCGAGTAATAAGGACAAATCGTATTTTTATGCTTATCATTGAACGCTACCTGTGTCCATCATAATCAATTTGCCGTTTCTTTAAAAAGGTTTAAAGATATACTCTATGCCGTTTTAGAGAAACATTTTGTTGTTATTAATATTTTTAATTCAATTATAGACTATAATTTAACATGTTCAAGAGTAATATTTCAGTAGCCTATAACGTACCCCTTTTATTGCAATTTTTCCATTATAGCAACATCGCTTGCCATCCTGCCAATCCTTTACGTCCGGTCGCTCCCTTTTGCTCGAGATTGCGTTATAGAGAGACCAACATTTCTCCCGTTAACTATGTAAAGTGTATAACACTAATCCTAACTCGTGGTATCCTGTTAAAATTCATTAATGTATCATAAGAAATACACTTAATAAACATAGTATAATTAATTGCTTTGAGACCCCTCTCTCTAAGGCTAAGATAGATCGGAAGAAAAAAGAACGTTTACAATGAGGTATATAAAACGTATTAACGCGACAGTGTGCATGTCCCATGCGTGTTAAGTCAATATCAAAGTTACTAGGTGGCGTCAGAAAACATACTACACGTACGAATGTATAAGTACGAATGTATGATACGTACATTTGTTTAAGATGCTTTTTTTTTCTTTAACACCTCCAGATACTAAATAACAATAGATATTAATTCTGGCAGCTATTTTCATATTACAGATAAACGATTATAATATAATTAGTAAGGATATAATTTTTATTTTCATGAATAAAGAATTTTCATGGCACAACTCGGCCAGGAGGTGGCCATCCGTACAAGCGACCCCTCGCATCCGGTCGCGCCCGTCTGCCGCTAATGAAAGCCGCGCTGCCAACTTATTGTTGTCTATGACAATACGTAATAATGTGACTATATCACCTGTTGGTTAAACGAGTATAATTTTTATTTTATTCGGATGCTTAGTTGAGATGGTAGTAATTCGACATTTGAATAACATCTGATTGATATTGTAGCACTCGCACTGCTGTCAAATCTTGTATGTCAGATGGTGCTAAGAGCTAAGACGTCCTTAAGTTCAATGTACATGTTTTTCAAAGAAGCAATATTGCTGGACATATTATCACACTAGCAAGGCGACCATGCTTCGCTCGGATGCTCGCTAACATAAGCAGCGTCGTCATATCTTACCCTCTAGTTTTTCATTGCCTTAAAACACGGATGAAACGGCGTTTTCAAAAAATGAAACCTACCTAGATCAATTTACCCGCATCTGAAACCCCTGCTTTCTAAATTTCACGAAAATCATGGAAGCCGTTTCCGAGATTCAGATTCAGAATTGCTCGTTAAAATATTAGCTTTAAAATGTTTTCATATTTCCGTCCCTTTATCTTTTCTGGCATTAAATAATAGTAACGTAGTTATGAGTTTATCTTGTTATCACACGTTTTATTCAGACGTCTCTTTAGTATGGTACTTTTACCTAAACTCCTGCCTTCCTATCTCTCAGAACTACTCAGAAGGCGATTTAATGTCAAATATAGGAATATGCCTTACCATATTTCCCTTACCTTTGCTCAGAATAATAGACTCAATGGCATTGATAAATAAAAAATACTGAAGCATTTCATTGCAAAAGCAGCAGCAATGTAATAATACCCAAGAGGCATAGGTACGTACCACAGATAAAACAGACAGTTTGTAGACCGATCACAAAAGCCTCCCAGCATGGTGCGGTCCGTTGTTATAGTTTTTGTATCAACTGAACACAAAGAGGTTCTTATTAAGTTTTTATCAGAACAAAAATTAAACTAGGAAAAGGTTACGCATATAATGAAAATAGTTATATTTAATATTGTAGGTAGTGAGGTTCATGACAATCAAGACTGTTAAAAAATAAGTCATTTGAATAACGGGGTCCACAACGGATCTTAATATTCAATCCCTATTCATTCATTTTGCAGTCGTCTACTTTTATCTCCATTTTTGGTTCTCTTTATTAAAGCTTGAGTATCTTAAATCTTCCGTCCATCCAGTTTTTGTGAAATCACGTAATTGGTCAGTTTATCACGTCTAGCTACCATTATCATCTTTTGAATGTTTGAATCATCCCAATGTTCTACATATCCGTGATCTTATTATTTCTCCGTATTTCTAAGTAGTCCGAACAGAATACAAGCTAAATTCAGCGAAACTAAATTAAAAACAAATTGATTTCAACATGAACGGAGACCCTACCTTAATGTTTCTCCCTCTTACCTAGGCAGATTCGCATGTTTTGGGGATTATGCTCTTATCAATCCAACCAAACAGAACTTCTACAGCTTATCAGCAATGCCACTTCCACTTGGGACAAATAAAGTTATTTATAAAATACATCACACGCCTAAATGTGATAATGGTCTGGAAAGGACGTCGTTGCCTGTCATTATAACTAGCGCCAAGCCCTGTGGGACACCGCCCAGCCCAGCTACTGTCAACTTTATGTGAACGATATTAAATACCTAAGGGCCGTACTTAAACTTTTTGCCAATTATACAGAAGGAAAATGTTTTAAATACTAATTGCTTGCTGCCTGTGTTTTAACCGTTTGAAGTATATGGTAGAGTGAATCGATAAGATTTATGTGCAATTATCTAAAAAGCATTGTGAATGTACTTCTTTAATTTGTGAATGTACTTCGTGAATTTTAAATAGACATTTTTCTTCTTCTTTATATGTTTCGAGTAATTTTGATATTGGGTGTTCTCCTACGTATTGTTCTAAGTTTTGGCTTCAATTCTAGTGCACTTCATTTGAGAGTATTATTAAGGAAATTGATTAAGGCACATATATTTTATTATCATATTGATTCCACAAATTTCTCAAGTTCCTTCAAGAAACTAATCATAAGAAATCTTGTTACCTTCATAATTATTAAACAAATCAACGCCTTCAAAACCTTCAATACAAATTCAATAATGTTTGAATTCGATATCAGTTTCTCACATACGCACTATTATTAGATGTGTAAACAACAAAAATATATTCGCCAGTCCACATATCCGGCAGACACCGAACTCGCTTCAGTCATGGGAATGGTGCAACGACCTTGCTCGTTTGCCGTCACATGAAACGACATGAATTGTCAGAATTAGAAAAGCAGACTCCCAAACGAGTTTAATATATCCATTTATTTGTTTATTACCTTTGCAGTAACCTTTTTATTCGTCTACTGTTTTATGCATCCTTTTATAGTCCGTCTCGAAATAACCTTTCGAAGCTCAACATTACTTCTCTCATGAAGTCACGTTTCGACAAGCTTGCGTACGTTGGCTCTTTTTTGTACATAAACAATTACAGTTTTTGTATGCCTCCAGCTACGGCCGCTCCCATTTTGAACTATCTAAGATTTAAATCGTACGCTGACGTACTCTTAGTAATAAATGGCTATCAGGCTTACTTTTTGCGGCCTTATATTAAGTTTTTACTAATAAATCTTGACCAGCGCCCTGTTTGTATCAGATAGATGTAATGTAATTACTCGATGTTGTTTTACCGCACAATAAACTTGCCCATAATCCCCTCGGCAAACTGTCTGTGTTTTACCTACTAGGAGGTATGACGTCAATAAGCTCACACGCGAAAATTAACATTTCTGTCTCCTCGTCAACGCCTTTGAGTGCACAGCGACAAATTCCCAGCTACGAACTTAATTGTGAATTCTGGTGATTTGCATTAAAATTGCAAATTGTTTTTAATACGATAACACCAAGATAACATTCATAATAAAGTCTTCACTTTATTATGAATGTTATTTTGTCTTTGCGGCGTCGGTGAAATGCACTATCAACCAAATTACATTAAGGTACTGCATTACAGTTATTGTCAATTTTTATGAGCATTACGATACTTACACGTGACCCTTCTTCCATTGGAGCACTCCAAAGGATACATACATAAATCGCCATCAAAATGATAAAGCGTAGCCGCTATGACTAGTTACTACGAGTACGTTATGTCGTTCCAAAAATGCCTCTAGAGGAAGCTTCACATCCTGCACGTACGTAGTAAAAAGGACCGCGCAGACCAAACTATTGAGTACCGTCACGACTCCAAATCAACTAGTGAAGTACTTGAACGATTCCTCACATGCTAACTATGTCTTTTAATCCTCTTAAAGTAGCAAACGAGGATGCAGTCCAACTGATGGTAAGTGTTCACTGCCGCCCATGGACATTAGTGATTATCCCCGAGCACGATTGAATCGTACTTAAAGTTGACCATAGATGCGTTGCTATCCTTGAAGACAAAGATGTTCGCCTAGCGTTTAAGTATAGCCGGTAACCACAGCTCTCCAAACCAAAACACAATAAATTGCTTCACGGAGGATTATGAGGGTGGCGGTGATACCTCCTCGAACTACATGAGTTCTACCACTTGGTTATGTAATACGACCCGTATCGTAACAACACTGGAAGTAACATAACGTGAGTCGCGCATGCTACGTACAACATATTCGCACACCTCGCAGTTTCTATTAATTTCCCAGCACATAACAGCGGCGCTGTTAATGCAAATGACTGCCGCGAACTTGTTTCCTGCTAATAAGAAATTATTAGGTAAGGCAGCAAGAAGACTGCAATTTATGCAATTCTCATCAACTACCGGGAAAAACTCGATCCATCATCACGTTTGAAGCTTTTTCTATTAGTTACCAACTGGTTTGTAAACTTCAATCTAAGTGATGTTCGATACAGACCACCCATAACTTGTATGATTTTATAAGCTCATATTATTTGTAAAAAAATGACGGATCACACATCGTAACATTCGATTTTATCAAACAATTCGGAGACTAAATGTGACAGTTGCGTACTAATTAAATTAATAAGTGTAAGAAAAATAAAAACTAAACTGAGGTGTTACATGTGGGACACCCGATTGGAACGAAGTTCCTTTTGTTTTGAAATAAGTATTATAGGACGTATAATTAAATAAATTAACAATATTTAGGTTAAATGATAATCCACAATCCATTGTTATTTTTAGTATTTTTAAAAATATTAAAAATAACTAAAATTACATACACACGAACACGACAAAACAATTCTCGCTTAGCCCCCTTAAACTAGCGTAATGCGCGATAAGGAACTTCGTTCCAATAAACATTTTTGGGGCATTTCAACCTAGTGTGCAAGAGTAGCGACGGATCTGTGATTCACATCAAGAATAGACTCGTGTCCTATATCTACATCGCGTCATCGTCATCGGCTGGATATGATCACGTCTGCTATTTCAATTAAATAAAATTCCCCTTTCATATGAATAGTAGACATCGATATTTTATCATGAATATA
This sequence comes from Polygonus leo, assembly GCA_018250455.1. Lineage (NCBI taxonomy): Eukaryota > Metazoa > Arthropoda > Insecta > Lepidoptera > Hesperiidae > Polygonus > Polygonus leo. The sequence continues at coordinate 9,004 of DWNR01001252.1, forward strand.
CCTCCCGATACCAAGTATGACTACTGTATAGGGTCGGATACCTTTTTTTCATTCAAGGAAAAAGAACATTTCATGGAACGTTATAACTGCTTAACGTTAAACAGCATTCTGTAGGTGAACGATATTTTGGCTTTATATCCATACTATCAATAATGTACGTATAATGTAAATTTGCCAGGTGGTAGTACTCATGTAGTTCAACCGGGGAGGTACCACCGCCACCCTCATAATCCTCCGTAATGCAATTTATTGTGTTTCGGTATGGATAGGCGTAGTTGTCGACTATACTTATAAACGAGGTGGTAACGCGTTTGTGGTCAACCTTACTTGGGATGACTACTATAGTCCATGGGCGGCAGTGACCACTTACCATCAGGTGGACTGCATTTTCCTTTGCTACCTTTAAACAAAAATTAAATCGCAATGTCTGTAAGTTGTGATACTTTCATAGACTCAAAGAAAATATTAGCTGTCTCCACGTCAACAGTTACTCACGCGATGTCAATATGTCAGCGACTACTTGCTCAGTATCGTGTGAACCGTGAAGTCTGTTTATTTTAGGCCAAAAGTTTGCTCACGAGTGATTTACTTGCGTATAACATAATGTTATAAGCTTTTTCGGGAAAATATTTTTCCTCGCCTATTTTTCTTTAGTTTCTTTACTTAACGACCGTTGTCGTGTTGTGACCCAATTTTTGCTACAGTCAAGGACTTTTTAGGGAATTACTTATTTGAAACCATAATAAATTTAATTGATTAAAAGCAACAGATCTATTTGCAAATTTGAATAATATAAAAAAATAATGACAAACAGATATGTTCTCGACTATATCAATACATATGTATGGTAATTAATTTCAATAAATAACAAAGTATATCTATACAAGTAGAATGTTTATACTCGTAACTATATTGATAGTTATCTTTTGTTTTATAGATAAAATAGAACAGTAATTTATGATAGCCTTATTATGCAAAACGAATGTATCAATCCATTAACGAGAAAGGATAAGATACTTGAGGCAATAATAGGTTATCTAGGTATTGTTCTGATAGGAAATTTCTATTTATCAAATTACAAGGTTCTTTTTTGTACCTATAATACAAAAATATTCTTTTATTGGAAATGAAAATCCTTGGTGCGTATTTGTGATACCGATGATCAAAACTGATGTTTATCATCCTCATTGCTTATCCTTAAAACATTTCTATTATAAATATGAATATATTACAAACATTATTTACATCTGGCTCAGATTGTACCACAAAGAAGTATCCGTAAACTTCTCACAACGAACTAAGAAATATCAGTAGGTACATACCTACTGATACGTACATACACTTATATGAGGTTTTAATCGTGAGAACTGTTAACAATTTGCATACACAAGCCTCTACGGCTATATTTTGCCTGACACATATACATAATATACAGTAATGTAGAATGCATTGATCCACATACGTAACACAACAATTTTACTACGTCTGTGAACTGAGGCTCTCAGATGGAGACTCGCCAAACATCTCCAATTCAAGGAATTTATATTGAAGCGGATCTATATCTTGGAGGCCAAATTGAATAGCTTCTAATTAGCTAAAGTAACTTAGTAAGACTCATCTACATACATTGTAGATATTTCAATTAGTTCGTTATGTACCTTGGTCTCTCTTATCGATATCAGCCATCTTTTTTAAATGTAATATCCCGTATTCGAAAATTTATGCTTTCATTTATTCGTCCCATGATTAGACTCTATGTCCAGAGATCATTTTCATGTCAGAGATTCATTAATAGTAATGAACTTTCACGTTAAATTTAATGCTTCTAGATCCAACGTTGTTGATAAGTCAGTGGGTGTGAATTTTATTGTGACGACTCTATTTATTTGTATTTCTATCTCTAGTTCAATACATTCCATACAGTTTTGTCATAAAATACGCCATAATGGATTTTGTTTCATGTGCTACAAAAAAGAAAAGTCATTCATTAAATGAACATATTTTTGACGAGCTAATGCGATTTCTCCCAAATACCTTCATGTACAGATAGCAATTGGTTACAGATTTATTATATGTATATATATATAATTTATATTCATGGTATTCACGTCTAAATCAGTTAGACGAATTTTATAATGAAAGTTTGCACATATATTTTATACGTACAGGTATGTATTTTTAGTTATTCTCAAAAAAAAAAACAAAATTTGACTTACAGACAATTTAATTTGATTATTAAAGAAACATACGTAATACGCACATAAGTCCCATACATGTAAATATCATTTACTCGATTATACTACGCATACTGTATAAAATTCCTAAGGCCGATGTGAAATTTCCAGTATCGCGAACGCAATATGTTAATTTGTAGGACAAGCTGCAGAATTTGCGGTGCAACGCCACGGGCGACGTGCTCGGGGTTTACTATCGCGCCTACACACCCACTGGGCATACTAACAGATGACTACTTCTACACATTTTTATATATTTTGCACAAAAGTATCAATATTGGATCGATGTGAACATTATATTAAATCAATACATTCTATTCTAACGTTCTTCTATTCTAATTCTACTAGGTTGTTACTATAATGTTCTTATACTAGTGGCATACTAGCATGTACTTCGTCTGATAGTCATAACCTTTCCCCTATTAAGCTCTCCTTTGGATTTCCAAAAGATCACTTCTTAATATTGATGGTATTTAACGACGTCTAATATGCTTTTAGACCTAACGTTAGGGTGATTTTTATGGGGAAGATCATAAAAGACTATTTAATTGTATTTCTATTTCTGTATCAATACAAATTAGCGCAGTTGCATGTGCTATAAAAGAGAAATGTCATTCATAAAATGAAAATATTTTCGTTAGATTTTAATTTGACTATTAAAAAAACATACGTATATATAATATATGTCGATTACATCGTATACATAGTAATATCATTCACTGGATTATATTATACGTACTGTATAAAATTCCTAAGGCCGATGTGAAATTTCCAGTATCCATTATCGATACGAACATTGTATTCAATCAATATATTGTAAAGAGAACCTAAATTCTTGAAGGTAGTCAGTTAATATAGTTATATTTTTATTTTCTAAGTTATCATTTTGTTTTATACAAATGAAATAGCAAATGAGCACGAAGTACACTTGATGCTTGATAGTCCTACATTAGGTCGTCCATACCCCGCTTATTCTGACTTTATCACTCTTTTATTTAAGTAGAAGTTCAAGTTCGAATCAAAACTTCAAATCCGATCCAATTTTCCAAATTATTATAAATCTGAGAATTCTCAGTACCACTCTATGAATTCATATAAATGTATTCTCGTATATATAAACATATGCCTTGACTGTGTCGTATCGACGGAACCCGTTATATTCACATAAACAATTTGCATCTGCGAAGCATGATGGATGATGACATTCGACCTAACGCGTGACGGTGTCATCGACTGGGCCTTCGCCGTGGCCTTACAACTTGTTTAATTGGCCGCCTACCGCGCGGTCTAGTAAAAATAAACAATGATTAATAACATGGACAACGCGGCTCTAGACTCCGAATGAAGTACTCTTTCGGTGTCACATAAGCCAAGTAGACTTTTAGTAGACACGCTTGTATTCCAATTTAATCGGTATGCACGCCCATCTTAACTAGCCAATTAAAGTCCGGATAAACTATAGGTGTAATTTAATAAGAGTCTATTCGATTCCTTCATCTGTGTTTAATACAGAACGGTTGCACAGACGGCGGGTCGGGCGCTACCATGACTAATGTAACTCTAGAGTTCTTACAAGCATGTAATAGTGTGCTTGTTGTGATGCCCCCAGCAAATCGCGAGCGATGACCCCACCCTGATCCCTACTGGTTCACTCGATACTCTCATTAAAGCAATGTGTAGATAATTTATAGGTACTTGAACATTCTTGCTGAAATCTAGAGTGGAAAGCTTATCGCGCATATCGGGTGCCGGCGCGCATACGACCGATCGCCTCATTTTATCACACTTTACATTACAACATGTAATAATACTCCCGTCTACTTATCAAATATATTTGTAGGTTCAAGTTTACCTCTTGGTAATTTATTGTATTTTTAATTAAAATCATCGCAATCGTTCTGCAACACAAGTTTTGTAAGTAAATGCCGTCTTGTAATCTTATAATTAGTTCCGTAGCGCCTTGCATTAACGACTGTTTTGAATCAGATGTTTCTTGCAAGACCGCATGTATAAAAACTTGTTGATTACTAACCAGTGACCGCATCGTGTTTGTGAACAGAGCTCACTGCACGGCATATATGAATAAGAAATAATTAAATTCTCTAATGAGCTGCATATTCTTTAAAGGTTTTCGCCTCGCTGCGAATTAAATGTACGTATGAAGGTAATGAGAGTAGGTACATACATTATTTCTATGAGGCGTGCAATTTTGAGGTAAGAAGTTAGTACATTATGAATAGGCGTGTAGCGAGGCCAACTGCGGGGGGCCCCGAAGTATGGGAACGCTTTGTACTACTCGCTCTTGGCCTCGATGCCACTCGCTGCGCCTCGGAGAAACGATGTATTGCGATATGTCGATAAGTTTTGCTCAAGAGTAACAATGAGTTTCACCGCTTCACATTCTAGAGAGCAAAATGCCTTTTAGTTGTTCGCCTAGGCGAGCCTACTCTAAACGAGTCTGGTTTCCGGACGACAAAAGTAGAAATGAGTAGATCCATATCCGTTTTATACCTAAGTCACACTTTTTAATTCGCTTGATCTGAATACTTATGAAACCATACAACTTAACGTTGAATGTCAATGTCTATTAACAACTCAGTAAGCCATTGCATCACTTCCTGAATAGAACTGCTAATACTATACACAATTTTAGATTAGGCAAATACGGAACAATGGCAATACGCTCCCCCGAGATTGTGACCCGAGGCTTGGGGGCCGGGACCACACAATGAATATTATGCTCGCACAATACCGCTGTTCCGAACTGATTACTTCCCACTCCATAGCTTTAATTAGTCTGCATGTTCTTAATTTTATTTTTCATTTGTTACAGAACATGTAAGGCTAAAATCCAGCATGGAAGAATCCGGCACAAACGTTGAAGCCCAGGATCCAATCCCTGGTGACTGCAAAGTTGGTGAAATAGTAATTAATGGTAATGAAGATTCAAAGACTGAATGTATAGAAAGTGTTGTACAAGAAGAGAGCAAAGACAATAATTGTGCAAATAACAAAGATGAAAGTGGTGTCATCCTTGAAACTCTAGAAGTTTGTAAAATTGAAAATGCAGATTTTAAAGACTCTTGCGTTGAGAATGAATCCTGTGAAGTTCTTGACGATGCGCGATCGCTCGGTGACTTGGACAGCTTGCCAGCTGGGGACGAATTGTTGCTGGGTGCAGCGGGAAGTGATAGTGGAGTGGAAGGATGTGGTCGTGCTTTAAGTAGCGGCGGAGGTTCACGATCATGTGCCTCCAGTGTAGTGTCCTGCGGGTCAGGTTGTGGGTCCGAAAGTTCTTCTTTAGCTGGCGCACCTCCTCGGCCACGTCGCCGTGTCAATGTCACTGTTGCGGAACCAAAACGAAGTTCTCCGCTAGGTTCCTCCACGCCACGACCAGTTACTGCGCCACGCGGTCCTAATCTTGCCACTCGTGAACGTGCCCGAAGCAGAGAAAAACCGACACCGCCAGAGAAGCCGAGACCACTAACACCGAAACCACGAATCAGGCCTACCGCTGACTTACCTAATCTAGTACGGGAGAGTCCAGCGTTACGTGCAAAACCAACGAAAACATCAACTGCACGGTGTCGAACTCCAAACTCACCATGCGAGGAGAAGAAGTGGCCAGCTAATGGCCAACGACTGCCTACAACCCCAGACACGAGCGCTACCCGCGTCGCTGCAGACAAGTATGGAACTCTGCCCCGGAGAAGAAGAGATGCGGACTTGGAAAGTTCCCCGAAACATGAAAGTACACCGCCCTCATCAAGACGACCCACAGTTTCTCGCTCATCGTCCTCGAGGTCGACAATCAAAACTAGAGTTCGAATATATGCTGAAAAGACTTCTCAGACTGTATTAGTAGGCACTGACATTGAGTCGGCCTTAGCAGGGGTTATGCCGAACATTGAAAGGTACTTAATTTTTTGTTTTTGTTACAAACATTCGTAATATTATTTATATATGAAATAATCGCTCTGACCTCACTTTTAAATTCTCGTTCGAAACTTGCATTAACACATCTGTTTTTTAACATAGTAATTTGATCGACTATCTCTCAGTATTATATTGTTGGTCTTTTGGCTTCTCTTCAAAGTCCTTCAACTTTGGTCTTCAATGTCCTGACACTTACACAATATTTGTGTAATATGTTAGATCATATTATTACCAACCGCAGTTGATGTCCAAAATATCATTTCTTGTTCGTTTTCTTTATGTATAATATCTTAATTTCATTTCTTGTTCATTTTCTGTATGAGATTAATCTTGTGGAATTTTCAGTTACGGTCTCAAGTATACAGATAATCGTATAAATTAAATTGCAAGAAAAATTCCGTATGTTTTTAACATTAGTCAAATGTGAGCTACGTCCAACAGCCGTATAGAGGTGTCGCGTTGCCACCGCGGCGTGCAAGCGAGCTCCCGCGACACGGAGCTGGCACGGCTGACGGCGGCG
>DWNR01001253.1:0-15692 GCA_018250455.1 Polygonus leo
TGTTTTAGCTATAAAATAAAATTAAAATCATCGAGACATGAAAACTTTTTGATGGGGCCCAAACCCCATAGTAAAATTGTCCTTTACGCCGTCGACGTTGCGGGCATTTTCTAGTTTATTGAAAAAACTGTAGAGAATCGCTTCAACATCAGTTTGTAGAAATTTAATCTTTATCATTTACTAGCTGTGCCCGCGACTCCGCCTGCGTGAAATTCGGTTTGTGTCAGTCAGCGGCTAATTCATATTATATACTTAATATAATTTAAAAATAAAAGTAGCCTAAGTTACTCCTTATAACATCAGCTAACTGCCAATGAAAATCCCGTTTAAATCGGTCCAGCCGTTCCAGAGATTAGCCGGAACAAACAGACAGACAGACAAAAATTGTAAAAAAATGTTATTTTGGCATATGTACCGTGTATACATACATATGCGTTTAGTAAGAAGCGGTTATTTTTATATTACAAACAGACACTCCAATTTTATTTATTTGTAGGTATAGATTGCCAGGTCTATAAAACTATATTGGTACATATTTGCTAAATGCAAAATAACATTTTCAAACTTATACGTTCCGTTATATTATAGCTACTGGCAATTAAATAAATGATAACCATGTGATGTTCAATTACGAGGTATGTACACAACATTTAGTTTTTATTTTATCTGTGAATTGGCAGGTAGTTCCCTACATTAAAATTTAAATACCTACAATGAACAGAGTCAATAACTTTTGTGGTGGCACCTTTTATTCTTATTCGTCATAAATTTATTTATAAACCGAACACAAAATTTGTAAATCAAGGGCCGGCCATATTTTCGGTTGAACAACACTACATCATTTTCCTACACCTGCCTCCGCTGTTTTACATATTTTGTAAAAGTGTCACACGAAAAAAGATTAAGTACAAAATTGGCCGTACAATGTTTCTCGTACGTTAACTAAATCACATTTCATGTTAATAAAAGTAATAAAACCGCTCGAGCAAAACTCATAATTGCGAACCAGTTCTGGGCGGGTCTGTGTCTGGGAGGGGCTTGTAGCCACGCCTACCGAACCGCCCACCCTAGCAAATACATAACATGTTTGTTATATACCTACATAATATACTATTTCATGTTTATAATGCATAGGTTTGGTATACGCCTTGTATAAATATATCCCTTTGTTCTTAGAACTCTACCTACTAAAGTTGTTGGTCCACCTACGCAAGTAACTTGTGGCCGTTTCTTACTTTAAATAAGTAAGTAAGGCATTTCTAAATGCAGTTTATGAAATGCATTCACAGGTTGTATTATACATCTCTACATCTCTACATCTCTACAAAAGAATTACCTCTATAATAATTTTATCCAATTATGAGGTATCGCAATCAAGTGTAGACTCTACTTTTGTGCAAAATGTTTTTGATGTCATTGCAGTAGCATTTGTGTTGCTGTTGCAATCAAATATGCAGCATAATGTTAGGTATTCTCTATTGCCCACAAGTACCTATCCATAGTTAGGACAAGATACTTTTATTATAAACAGGGAATAAATTTTCCTAACATACATTACAAACATCTCTTATGGTAAAGACCTTATTATGTGGGATACCCACGAAAAAGTTCTCGGTTCAACCGTACATTCTGGGATTTCTGATCAACGCGCCGATCCTGAATTTAAATTTATGAGTTGCTTCCTCTGATATGTAAATAAGTATCACCAAAGTATTCATACTTTACTAAAATCCTTTAACCAGAACGCAGCATTGACTTGTGGTGTGGCGGTATAGTAATGTACCATCTACCACACGCTGATAGCAATATATCTGTAGTTTTATCCTCTTGAGTTTTACACTACTGGTATGCTTCCTTCCTCTGGTCAGCTGCATTCTAGTTGCTAAGTTGTTCATAAGCATTGAGTAGTTATAAAAAAGGGAGAAATCCTTGAAGAAGTGATGCCTTTTTTGCTATTTTCCACAAATAAAGGCGAAATGAAACAGGTACTTAATACCCTACTTTCTTTGTGACATTTAGGGAACGAAATATTTAAATGAATACTTATTGATATAATACCTTTTTAGCAATGACGTAGTTAGGCGTAGGAGAAGTGGGCCCACGCAAACAGCCTCACACTTAAAGGGGTCCCGCGGGGCCGTTTCAAATGCGATAATTAAATCCCTGTTTATTTTTAAGTTAAATATAAATCTAGTAAATATTGACCTCACTAGTCACTTTCCTGAACCTGAAATAACAACAAAACATAACTCCCAGTTTTACGCTTTATAAAGGCTCGGTAGCCTTTTGCTTATTTATACTTGGTGCATGTGAGTTGATTGAGAAAGTTTGTTTGTGAAATGAGATCTTTCCCCGATCTTTAGTTGGATTTATCGGATAGATCTTGGATACGAAAAAAAGGAGCCTCGGTAATACAACTCTGCCCAAATCTATAATAGTCCACGCTAACACTGCTTTTTAGTTAAAACTTTACCATTTGAGACTTCAAAGGCCTTTGAGGACGAGGAATTTTCAATGGATTTCTTTTCTGTGGGGGAAAGTGGGAAAAACTTACAAGACAAGATCGAAACTGGAATAAGAGCTTCTTAATCCATACGGATAACGAAAAACAATAAAAATCATTAGGTACCTACTAAGTGCGTTATATATTAATTTAAAAGCTATGCTTTGCATATAATCAAGTTTACGTAAAGTCCACAGTTACTTAAACATTATCTAGTTCTAGTCTATGTCCTATTAATCAAAACAGATTTAATTTTCAATAGTATTACTTGTATAACAACAAAATTTATTAACTATATCACGTCACGATCACAATCTTACCGAGGCACCAGAAACAAGGGTATTGTGACCCTTGCGCTAATCCCACGCCCACAGCTTCGGTTCCACGTTAAATAACGCCCAACCAGTCTTAGGAACTATACGATAATTCTCGTACAAATACGACAATTTCGTATTTACGTACGATGTACGATAGCATCTTATTATAGTAAGCTTATTTTCGATAATTTTCATCGGTATAATTATGAAGCTTTACAATCATAAATCTGTACAAACAATAATAAGCAAGCAAGCAGCATCACTTGTGAAGAAAAAGGTCGACTTTAAACTGAAAAGTGATTGATAGGTGCATTCAACTTGCTAACAGTTTACTAAAAAGGTTTTGTAAGCGATTGATACTTGAATTTGACTTGCTAAAGAAAAAAAAGCCATCTATCTAAAATAAAAACAACAATCAAAATTCAGTTATTCAAAGTTGGTTGCGTAGAACACTTTCTGACGGTCGGAAATACTACTGACATAGATTGATACTGACAATATCTCGCTTTGTACGCTAATTTCGGTAAATTTCGGCCCGTGTACGATAATTTTCGGTGCCTGGGTACGATAGTCAGCTCACTTGAGGTTGTGAACACGGCGTTCAACTGAAGATAGGATACCGACAGCTCTTAATGGATGGGCCGTTGTGGATTATAAATAGCTGAGGTGCAATATTTATGATTGCAATTACTGCCCTCGGTTATAGCGAATACCTATTGCCTCCACCGCACTGAGGGAGGTTCGTAAAAAATAATAGGCATCTAATAATTTATTAGACCGATGAAAGAAGAGATTGGATACATTTTTTCCTTCCGGGCTTTATATAAGAATTGTGCCAGAATGTTATCATGTACTCGTCGTCAGTTGCTATTTGTACATTGAGTTTGAGAGGTGGTATATTCCTACGAAGGTACTAAATATTCACTTATCAAAATCTTCTGTAATGTAGTCCATGCTTCAGTTGACGAGGTTACCGGTTGGTGGCGGTACTTCCATAAGACACGAAGTCAAACATTCAATTAAGGGTAGCAGCACGCAGTACTTATAAATTAAGGGTAATAATCTATTATATGTAATCGACTTCAATGGATTAACAGTTGGATATGGGCGATAGCAACTACTTGCGATCAGGCGCACAGCAAGTTCTTTCACTACTTCTAGGTAAGTATAGAACAATATGAGGCAGCTAGAACTTCAGTGATCCAACTGCATTTTAGGGATTGTGATCTATTTGAATTTGAGTTACAAAAAAATGGAAAACTACAATACCAGAACGACTTGAATTTGTTTTAGTTGTTAGAGATATAATCAGTTTTTTTGTATACAATTTCGCCTTCTAGCTGGCGGACAATAATTTTGCCTCTAGCAAAAATATTGTCCGCCAGCTAGAAAAAGCTACAAACAGGTAGGAACATAGATATATAATTGGAAAATAGAGCTTGCACTGAGTTCAGTGCCTTATAAATAATGTGCGAAGTAATGCTCAGTTTCCGCGGACAAAGTGGGTGATTAATTCACGTTTATTGTCGCATATATCGTTAGAAAACACATTGCATCTGTGTAATGTCTTTATAACGACTTGCTATAATATATGGCGTTGTTAATTGAGGGCGAGGATAAACTGAGAGATGTGTCACGATAGAGTGATAGCGTGAGAGATGGGGCATGATGGAGTGATAGAGTAAGAAATGTGACATGATAGAATCATAGCGTGAGAGATGTTATGATAGATAGAGAGTACACATTTATTCGAAAGATGGAGTTTGTTGGGCCGTTTCTTCTTCATACCAAAACACCTTGGACGGCTATTAGTAGCTACTTGTCGTCCAAAAAGCTTTTTGTAAATAATATAACTTGAATAAAATATTTTGATTTTGAATGTGAATCCACTTCTATCACGCGCAAAATGATTTAATTGGGTCTTTAATATCTTAGGGAAATCGTGCGTTAAATTTTAGCATCTGAAAAGAATAAGCTGTTTTAAATAATATCGGAAACTATTTTACTTATAAATTAATTGGCATTTATAGGAACTGCCGATAGAAGTGAAAACTTATTACTAAAAATAGCCACAGCCCCTATCTCTCAAATGACAATGTGGTAATTGGTTGTTTATTGCGTAATGATTGACGCCGTATAGCGATTTTTCTATCAATGACTACTTGCATGCTGAACTGTACTTCGATACGCCGCATCGATGCGTGAAACAGAGAGCGCGAAGGCGCGCGCGTATTTTGCAATACTTTAAGCGTAAATATGGCGATGATGCGCGTATTTTACAATACGCGCTTTCAAGCACTTTACCCTACCCATCGTTGCTATAGAAGACTAGTAAGAAGTCTTCTTAGATGTCGCGTTGGATAAATATGAAAGGATTTTTTCACATTTAAATATTTGTGCATTATCCGTGTGCAAAGTAATGCTCTTGTATTTACAAGGAAAAGTATATCCCAGTCGAACTACACGAGTTCTACCACTACATTATCTCAGTGGATACCGACAAAACATCGGGATTAATCAGTGAATCTGTAAAAAAGCTAGCCCATAACCATAACTATACCTACCAATATCAATTATTTCTTAACCCAAGACTTTATAGAGCCTAAGATAAAATATTGTATTTTCAGACCAGTGATACAGCATATACCTAAATAAAAAAATTGTAACCCATAACGATTGGATAAAGCGATTAGGATCTTTTCCGTACAGAATCTGCTTCTAGTCCTACTAAATTTTTTTAAAGTGATAAAGGTATTTAAGTAAAAAGTAATAAAGAAATATTTTAGATGCCTTTTCTATGGCAATGTTGTATGAAATTTTACGAACTCAAAACTATGATCACGATTTGAGCTACGTACTTATTGTACACCCGGAAAACTCGTCTATGATCAAGTTAGGTATGTGAGGAAAAACTGTACCAATAAAATACCTGTAAACTACTCTTTTGTGGTGGAATGCCACGGGGATGAATTCACAACAGCCAGTTAATATTTAGTGTACACGCGTATGTTGAGCACATTGAAATACAATGTATCCTGATAATTGTTGTGTTTATGCAAGGCCGGGCGGGACCGTTGGCCTCCCGCTGGCCCCGCTGCGCCCGCGCATTCGTCGGGACCATTTTTATATCCACCAAAAACTATAATAATTTACTATTCAACATGCCACGTTAGACAAACAATCGTAATATTATAACCGTTTAATATTTAAATTTGTCTTTTACTGTGCAACATTACCACAAATTAATATGAAAATCGTTAGCTTAGCCATAAACGCTAACCCGTTAATAGACAGACTTGAATTCCGAAGCAGATAAGTAGGTACATGGAATTGCCATAAATTATGAATTATGTCCGAACATAACCATAATGTAGTGAATAATTACATTGATCAACTATTAGTAAATTGGAAACTAAAATAGATTCCAATGTTCTCCATGCTGGAAAATCTACATTAGTTAGAAGTTCCAGAAGTATAAGTAAGAAGTATTACTTTTACTGTCATTTTAACAACCCTTTAGTTTTAGTATAGCTTATCATTTCACACGTGAATAGGATCGTTAATATCGAATTTTAATAACCGTCGTGAATATAACCACTTTTATATATTAGTTTCTAACAATTCACCTGATTTCATTTTAAACGCAGTTATTTAATTTAATAATAAAAAGATTATGTCCTAATATATTTTTGTGTTTTTTCCCAGTTATGCTTCTCTTAGCGTCACCAACAGCGGCTGTTGACAACGCGCAGGCGCGCGTCTGTTCACAGCTGTCCCTGCGGGATTCATTTTCAGAACGCGCTATTTTTTAAAAATGGAACCCGCAGAGACACGTCCAATGCAATTAGTCACGAGAGCGAACCACAAAAACTATTATTATTTTTTTAATTGTTTCGTGATCGAAGTTTTTATTTTTACAAAGGCTATAAAACTTGCACACACCATCGACAATAATGGAAGCCATTTTTTGTCATTGTTTCTATTTATGTGTGATGAATATGAATGACTTATGATTTAATTCTACTCTAGATTCATTAGAATTTGAAGATATAAATAAGTTGATAATAATTAATTAAGAACTTTTTGTTATTAAATTAAATTATTGTACCTAATAGTTTTAGGTACCTACCTACATACCTAAATATTATGATAAGTTGTATGTAGACACATTTTAATCTAAATACCTACATCATGTTATATGGACACTTCAAACCACAAACATTGTAAACTAGTCTTGTGGCACCTACGTTGGGATAGTTGTTCAAAATCATTATTGAATAATTAGTTAAATTGGAACTCACTTAATCGTATTATTGTATTAATCGTAGTATTGTATTGTGCAATCTAAATGTAATTTTTAGAGGTAGTAGAGTTGGAATCATGGTAGCCTTATACCTCTTTAAAGAAAATTTCATGTTTATGTTGGACGTACATCTGCTAGTTAATATGTTGTTGTACCTAATTTATACCACGCATTTATTGGTAAAATATATGATAATAACTTGCGACACGAAAATAATTACCGACACAGAGGCATATTAAATTTCTTAAATATTAATAAAAAACTTGAATAAATTTTAAATACAAACTACCCATAAAATAAGTTTACGTTTCAATAAGTCACATCCCTATGTTATTTGTCAAACCATAATGCATTCAGAAAACTTAAAAATTGGAGTAATTCTGTAAGGGTCTAATTGTGACGTTTAACGGTGGGTCTGGTGACTTCTAAATTAACATGGTTGGTCTTTAGCAGAACCCTGTGGGGAAAATGGCAGGGTTCTGTGGACTCCCGCTATTTCTGACAATGAACGAACCGCGAGACGCACAGACTATACACAGCGCCTGCCGACCATTCAGTCTTTACAATTTAAATCAAACAAATTATTAAAAAAGGCGCGCCTAGGTCCGTTGAGTTCGGTTTCTCATTCTATATTTGTGTAATATAGTCGTTAAAATTGGAATATTTTGAAATAAAAAATAATACACATTGTTATAACTACAAGTTGTTATAAGGGATTCGCATTAGGCACAGAATAGAAAAGCATATTTACAGCAGTTATCTATTTTTTTTTTATTGCCAATGTCTTAAATGCCAAGTGGTAGAACTTATGTAATTCGGCCGTACCACCGCCACCCTTATAATCCTCCGAGAAGCAATTAATTGTGTTTCGGTTTGGAGAGGCGTGGTTGCCGGCAATACTTAAGCGCGAGACGAACATCTTAGTCCTCAAGGGTAGCAACGCATCGGTGGTCAACCTCAAGTACGATTCAACCATACTTGGGGATGTACATTATCCATGGGTGGCAGTGACCTTTCATAGCAGCTGCTACAAGTAGCTAATATAACGGTGTTTTACAAAATAAGTGATTTGTTAAGTGCTACTAAAATAAAATATTGTTTAAGCTAAACTTTAAAAAAAATAATTTTGAAGCTAGTGTTTTATGAATTAAATCCTTTAATCCTTAAATCCTTTTAGTACATAAAGTAACTGAATAATAAGATGGCAAGCGAGTCCAAATGATTACCTAGTCAGGTACGAATATTATGATATATACTATCTAAATACAAAATTGCATCAAATTCATACAGTAAAGCGATAAGGGCTATTGGCGATAAATGTATTGTACTTACTTAAGTGTCCATTAAACGAATGATTAGGTAACGATCTGGAACTAAACGGCGCAATACACATGCACACATAAGAACACTTTGGCGCACGTGACGTCAACAGAAAAGAAAATGGGCGCAAGAATACGCCCTTGACATGAAGTGTCTTTAAAAAGCATATGGATCACCCCTTTACTGAGGTAGTACAATTCTGGTGTAAATTCTTATGCTATTCGTTATATTATATGAGCTATTCTTATGCTATTCCTTATATTATTTCTTATTATATGAGCTATATATGTGTTTATATTAGACTTAAAAAACTTGAGTAAATATGAACGTATATCACAATAAAGATTCAATAAAGGTCGTCTGAAA
Source organism: Polygonus leo (assembly GCA_018250455.1). Classification (NCBI taxonomy): domain Eukaryota; kingdom Metazoa; phylum Arthropoda; class Insecta; order Lepidoptera; family Hesperiidae; genus Polygonus; species Polygonus leo. Next base: position 8,810 of record DWNR01001253.1, read on the forward strand.
GAAGTGACACCTTACTTTAGCATAAATACCTTCACGTCACCAATTCTTGTTGGTTTTTGTTCTTATTTGATTACTTTTAAATGTTTAATTATTTTGATACTTTAAATTTTCGTTTTATTATACAAAAATAATGTCGATGCTGAAAAGCGTAATTACTGTAAATCAAAAATATACAACTTTACGCCAGAGCCAAAATACTTTGTAAATCTTAGAAAAACAATCATACTTTTATATTAATTCGACACATGTCGAAGGTTGAGTAAATATACCTAATACCACGTGTCGAACAAATATAAAATTATGATTTACAGAAATTACGCTTTTCAGCGTCGATGTATAAAAATGAAAATTGTCAATGCTTCACTAACGAACACGCACACATGCTTATAGAACATAAAACAAGTGAATGAATGATAATTATAAAACAGCTCAGATTGATAAACATTTTTTTTTTGCAAAAAAATGTTATAAACGCAAGTACGCACAAGTGTTTCTGCAAATGAGTACCATTTATCGAGGAGCAACAATGAAGACGTGAATGTATGGCACGGACTTCGCCCCTCGAGACTATGCCGAAACACGAAACCGACCGGAAGTGCGCGAACCCCCGGCCCGCAATTTTCTTGCGCTTGCGCACTCAAAGCTAATGCCACCTAGTGTGATCGGCGCGAAGCATTGAAGTCAACTCCACTCCATTGTTCAAACGTATAATTATCCAGCGATTCCTTTATTGTCGACAAAATCAAAGAATATGTTATTCGCTTTCCCCTGACTTTTGACTCGTGTTGAGTCTCAATGGAGACGGTTAAATCTTCTCACGAGCTGCTGCGTTCATAAGTTTTAGGATAAAGGAATAAGTAAAAATATTATATTTGTCCTTTTATTTTAACTTTAAAGAGTTTTTGGGATAGTTTATTTTCATGTCCTAATGGTTTCTTTTTGTTCTAAAACAATTAAAAACGAAATTGGATATCGATCATCATGAGACATTCATCATGTCTTCTTTAGTAGATATATAATAATATACAGATAGTTTAATTTTCATTGCATCTGTTACAAATAAAATTGAATAATTAATAATAGAGCACATTATAATAACTATAAAAGTTGCTATTTCCTGAAAGTTCATCAGGCTTCTGCATATACACAAAAAAAGTTAAAATACATTTAATTTAGTTCATATAATAAGTACCTACCTTAACACATAAGATTTTTACTTTACATCTTAAAAAGTTTAATAGTAAATTCTAACTCAATATTCCTAAACATACATTTATGACTATAATATACCAATAACATCTTTCCTCGATCTTTTCCCTCTCGTCCATTCCCCTAGTTCATCATGCCTTTTGTGTTTCCATAATAACTGTGATTTAGACTGTGATCGCCATTCTCTTAGCGTCGCGACACAATTGTACTGCGATACCTGTGAGAAAGTACGTTGAAGTATTGTTCATTTAAACGATTGTGTTATTGTACTTAACTTCTAAACGGTAAGAAACGCACGTGCAAAAGTTTTCATTATGGAACAAGTGTTATAAAATACTTGAGAGTCTAATAAAGTTTCAAAATGGAAAGATATTTGTCTTGTTATTTAATTGTTGAGCAAATTATATAATTACTTAAGAAGTTTAATCGGATTTATATCTATTATTGGATGTAGGGTAGTGTTCTTTTTTTTAAACGGTTTTATTTAGCTCACCCCGTTTGTTTATTTATTTATTAAGAGTCAAGTTGTTAAAGTTACATATCGTCTAATCTAATGTAATAATCAGTACTTATCTTAGCCTAATAAATAGCCCCATCCATAATTTTTAACTTCATCATGGGTCCAGTTACATCAAAACAGAGCTAGTATTAGCTAAACAATAAAGTTATTTAGAGGAGGTTAATTTAAGCTCTGCTTTATTCTGGTTTCATAGGTGTGATCATTTATTTTATTTTATTCGCTTCATTAACTCTTACTGTCATTAGCGAAGTTATTGGGTTCTTAACTTGGTACATTTTGACATAAGTGGGTTCAATTAGATAACGATACTAATAGGCGTGTCAAGACCACGTAAAATTACTTTAAGTCGGAACATCCTGTGCGCTAAGACAGTTTGATATCGTCTGATAGGTCTTGTACCAAAACAACTACAATAACGTCAATGATAGACAACAAGAAATAAACAAACTACAAAAACATTAAAATAATCTTGCCCAGACAGACAAGTCGTTCCTGAAGCAACCCGTTGTCGCCCGTTTACGACGTTTTCTAATTTCATAGCGTCCGTAAAGAAGGCGGGAGAGTTTTATTAAATTACAGCTTTCACAAATTATATAGAAATAATAATTCGGGCGAACGATGCGGAGGCGGCGCTGTAGGGGGCTGCACTTTTAATTAAACCCTAAATTATTGTTCACCTTCATTAATTCTTGCTCCTGGTCGGGCCATACTAATGAGTTTGTACTTTTTGTACCGTCCCGATTCTAATAAACGGGTCGACGCCATAAACGCAAAGTACACCTTGTGCGGAACTATTTGCACTGTCTCCGATTATGGACGAAGTTTATAAATTATAATTTATTGCTATTAATATGAAACTTCCGCACTTTCCCAACATTGTCAGTTAGCATCGAGTGTATCTAATTTAAATAGTAGAATGTGTAGATGAGTTCATGCATAAATTACATCGCACACTTGCAACTCCGTGCACAATAGTTTGATTTCTAAGTTAAAAAGATCTCAACATCAGCATTTGATCACAGATCCTTTGCTACCCCTGAGGACTAAGATGTTCGTCTCGTGTATAAGTATCGGCAACCACGCCTCTTCACGCCGAATCACAAGAATTGCTTAACATTATGACTCGCATATTATGGGTTCCGTACTAAAAGATTGTGTTGTGACCAATTACAATGTAGTTTTAATACATTCTTCCAGAAAAAACGCAGAAGATACCGATGTCTTGCATCTTTTATTTCAAGTTTTTTTTAAATATTAAGTATTGTTTATATTTCTGTGAACATTTCAAGTGTAGGTACCTATTATGGTTCAAAGGTTACAGCTTTATAACATATGGTCAGATGGACCCTCATTAAGGTGTGTGTAGTACAGATTCAGTTTTAGCTTTGCGTGTTAATTAATATGGACATAGAAAATGACAGTTAATGAGGCAAGGATGCAGGATAGAGTAAAGTTCATAATCAATGCCACATTATTCTTTTCGTTATGATTATGTTAAGATTTTTTTTAAAGTGACTCTAGGCTTTACTAGACACCTTTTTCATTTAGGGCAAATTCGGGCTTCAAGACTTAAGAATAGTAAAATAGAATTAATCTCACATTATCTCAATAAATTTTACTAGCTGACCCGCGCAAACTTCGTTTGCGTCATTTAAGAGAGAGTGGGTCAAATTTTCCCCGTTTTTGCAACTTTTTTCGTTGATACTCCGCTCCTATTGGTCGTAGCGTGATGTTATATAGCCTATAGTCTTCCTTAAAAAAAGGACTATTCAACACAAAAATATTTTTACAATTCGAACCAGTAGTTCTTGAGATTAGCACGTTCAAACTAACAAACAAACTCTTCAGCATTATATTATTACTATAGATGTAGTGTGAGGATACACTAATTGACGATCTCCGATAGGACGCCAATTTATGTTATTTATGATGTCCATAGGTCATAATAACCACCTAACATCACGCCTCATGGACGACATATGCGAATATACTTATTTAAAATATATATAGGTACATATGTTTAATTATGATATTTTCTTTCTCCAATAAAGTATGAAAGATAACTTAAATTTTAACAGCTATATTTAAATAAAAATTATACAAAGATAGAACCGACTTCAAAACGATCTAAAATGTGAAAATAATTTGTAATTTTGATGTCGGTGCCCTGTATGTGAACTGAACGAGGTGCCTGCAGCACTTGTGCACCTTGGTACCACCTTAGGCTTCTTGGTACCCCCTTGGGCAATGTGGTACCACTTTGGGGATTGGTACATCTTCGAAGCTCAAGCTCAAATAATAATTAAAAAAAAATGGTACCACCACGGAACCATATCGAACACATAGCAAAAAACAATTCAAAATCGGTCCACATATACAGTCGAACATATAACCTCCTCCTTTTTGAAGTCGGTTAAAAATATCAAGCGTTTGTAGACATTAAGCTTAGGGAGCAATTTGAACTACTGTTCTGTACTGTGAGTTTGCTTTAATGTATATGTATGTATGTTTTATAAGTTTCACCATTAATAAAAGAAAAATAGAAAAATATTATCCGAAAATTGGATAATACATTAAGTTTTCCCAAACATGATCAGTTGTTTACGTTGTAAGCAAGCATGCGTCTTAGCAGTATTTCATCGAATTTTCCACGGTTATTTATTTATTTATTAAAGGGTCGCAATAAATTGCGTTAAGTGGGGGCGGCCGGAGCCCTGCGGAGCTCCGCGGGGGCTCCCATAACGCCGGGAAAAACGCGCCCGGGCCATAAGTGCCTTTCTATGACGTTGCCAAGGCTTTATTACACGTCGTCGATAGCTAAGGGTTGAATGCAAGAAAAAAATGCGGTACGATCTCGATTATTCTTACTGGAGTTCAAAACAAACGTTATTAACCACACAGAAATATGAAAAACAACCCGAACCTTTAATCGATTTATCTTATGGAACCTATTTTCGTTCCCCTGCTACATCGTAGAGCCTCTGTGGTCCTCCGTGAATTCTTCTCTTGTGAATTGGGCTAAAATAAGGTACTATACGAGTACTAGGTAGTATATGAGATAAGGTACTATAAGGTACCACTTCCATTGTAAACGATTATGATTTAATTATAAGGGTGAATATGAACATAACTTGGTGCCATGTCATTCTTGTCGATGTACGTCAGTACCTAAATGACTTCAAACATTAAAAGATCGATGACGGACGCGATCCTCCCGGGGACTAATTTAATATACAATGATTTTTTAGTGTGTCTGATTTACAATTAGGACACAGCAGCAATAAAGTTATGAAATGTGGCGTATTGCTCTCAAATGCCAACAAAAACAATTGAGTACACGAAAAATGGAGTTCTCAGAAAAGTGGTTTGCAGTTCGATTGTCCGCTAAGCCGATATGAATATACGATATTTTGTTTACTCTCCGAATGTGGGTAGAACCTTTTTAAGGAAACAAATGTTTCCTTGGAAAATGGGTTAACTAATAAAAACATGCTGGTCGCATTTTTATGGGATTTGAAGGATAAAGATTCTTCTTTTTAAGGCCCTGATTTTTTTGCAATTTACAGTAAGTATACGCAAGCAGTCAATGAAAACAAACTGTCAATTCTGAACACTTTCTTAAAAAAAAAAAACAAAAAATAAATGGACCTGGCGATCACCGGATGGAGCCACCAAAAATGAAATCGACTTTGTGTTGTCAAATCGACCTCGTATGTTTAAAAACATAGAAGTACTGAATATTAACTACCCTTCAGATCACAGGCCAATTAGAGCCACAATATCATATGATACACGTCTCAAAAAAAGTAGAACAAAGTTTACTAACTGTCAGCATAGCATTATAATAAGCGAAGAAGAAATCACCAAGTTCAAAGAATACCTAAACTCCTACATATCGAAAGATCGAACGTTCGCAGAGACTATTATCTCAGTCCAGAAATACTACGATAACTTAATAAAAGCAATCACCTCAAGCTTGCTAAACGCGCGAGTAGCACAAAACCCACAGAAAGTCCACAAAATATTTTCAGAGCTCACATTAAAACTTTTTAAAAGAAGACAAGACTTGCAAAAAAGTTCAAACAAAACTAGAGCAACAAGAAACGAAATCTCGGCGCTTTACAAGCTTGTCAACAAATACATTAAAAAAGACTACGCCAACTACAGATATAAAACTATTGAAAAACACCTACGCCTAACTGGAAGCACAAAAAAGGCATACAAAGAGCTGAAACCAAATAAAACTTGGATCGAAGAGCTAAAACGAGGCGAAACAACCAAAAATAACCGCTGCGACATTATTAATATAGCAACAGAGTTTTACAGAGTTCTCTACGACACAAAAGAGTCAGATGACACCTGCCACGATAACCAAAATAAAAGCAGCAACGGACACACACAAAAAATACCACAAATTGAAGAAAATGACGTCATAGAGGCACTGAACAAACTGAAACTAGACAAAAGCCCGGGCTCGGACAACTTAACAAATGAGACTCTAAAAGTAGCAGCACCAATACTAACGAAATACTTTACAAATCTATTTAACTCTATCATCGAATCTGGGAAAACACCCACACAATGGTCTGAATCTAATATAATTCTGTTATATAAAAAAGGCGACCCAAATGATATCGGAAATTATAGACCTATAAGTCTCCTGCCGAGTACATACAAACTATTCTCTACAATCCTAACTAAAAAAATTAGTTCTACATTAGAAACAAGACAACCCGTCGAACAGGCTGGATTTAGAAAAGGTTTCTCTACCATCGACCATATCCATACACTTGAACTTCTCATCGAGAAATATCAAGAGAAAAACAGACAATTGTACTTGGCATTTATCGACTATAAAAAAGCATTCGATTCGGTGTCACACAACTATATCTGGGAAACTCTAGCAACACAGAATGTGGAAAACGAATATATAGAAGTAATTAAAAACATATACAGGAAGTGTAAAAGTAGAGTTAAACTAGAAAAAGCCGGCTCTTGGTTCCCAGTAAAAAGAGGCGTAAGACAGGGGGATCCCATGTCACCTATATTATTTATTGCCACACTAGAGTCGATAATAAGCAAGCTCGACTGGAATAAATGCGGTATAAAAATAAAAACAAAATACTTAAGCCACCTACGTTTTGCCGACGACTT